>JABFEB020000002.1:2894966-2907882 GCA_019775895.2 Stomatorhinus ivindoensis | reverse complement strand
ATCCATCCCCCCCCCCCCAACCCCCTCTAAGCTAGGCAGGAACTGGAACACCGTAGATGGGATACCAGTGTATTTCCAAAGAAAGGGCAATTCAAGGACACTGATCCTGCTGTCTTTGTACTGTAGGACATAATCAGAGCTCTTGATAGAAACTTGTGTAACATGGGGGGGGGCGTCATAAAACTTCATACACATACAGAAGTAGCAAAACTCAAACCTCCAACCCTGGAGACGAGAGATAGCAGTGCTGTCATGCTTTAGTGTTTAAATGCAATACAAAATTATAGGTTAACTGCAAATGTCAAATCAGCGTAATGACGTCAAAGAGACACGGGAACATTAATCATCAAATACAGCTCAATTGTCACACGGGCTGTTTCAAGATATACCATTTTACTCAGCTCCTTTATATATATATATATGTGTGAAATTAATCAAAAGTTGGAATTTAAAGACATTTGTTAGAACCATACATATTGTTCATGGGTCAAGCTCAATAATGATATAGTTCTTAAACAATTAGTAGCAGTACTTTTGAAAAACAATCTGTGCACTTATATGGAATACGGACACCAGCTGTGCCACTATGAACCCTTGCAGTGTTTTATTTTTAATTACCATCAACAGATGGTAAGAAGACCATACCAAGTGTAAAGGAGCCTGGGGGGGGGGGGGCATGATCCAGGTACAGTATATAACATTCTAACACGTCTGGATGCTGTTCAGCCATATGATTACTTCAATATCAGTCTAATTACAAGAACTTGTGTTCATAAGTGGAAATTAGCAGGAGAACGTTTTAAAATGGGTTTGAGAAAGCACTTCTTTACACAGTGTGTAGTTAGAGTATGGAATAGTCTCCCTGTTAGTGTAGTGCAAACTAAAACCCTGGGTTCCTTTAAATCAGAGCTAGATAAGATTTTAACAGCTCTGAGCTATTAGCTGAGTTTTCCCCATACAAGCTTGATGGGCCAAATGGCCTCCTCTCGTTTGTAAATTTCTTATGTTGTTATGTAGATAAACCCAAATGCTGCAAATAAACAACAGAAGGTTACTTACTCCTATCTGGAGTTAATTCAATCTATTGAATTTAGATAGTATATTTACTAAGGAAATATGCAATATGTTAAATACTGGCAGAAACAAATTTAATCTGCAGAAATATGGGAATAAACTGTAATATGTAATCATAACAGCAAAGCAATTTAAAAATGGTTCACGTGAGAGGACACAGGTAACTTAGTAACTCAGTTACTACTCAAGGACAAATCATGAACAAATATAGTAACTGCATGAAATACATGAACCATTATAACTGATGAATGATGAACGAACATGGATCAGTATGTTACTAACACTTATTTGGCATAAAGAGGCACATAACCTACCTCTCCAAAATCACGTGTTCCATTGGGAGAAGGAATGTTATCTTCATCGTTTTCTATTTCACATTTCAGCTTTTGGTCCGCGGACAGCACATTTTCATTATAAGACCTGACAAATTTGAAGTCGCTGGTGCGCGAGCCCGTTGTTAAGTAGGCGTCATAATTGTAAGAACTGCGCAGAGTTCCTGCTCCATCCACTTCTGCATAATTGGGTGGCAAATATGCACTGGGGATGGCGACTGCGCCGTCAAACATCAATCTAGGCTTCCTCATGTAGCAAAACTTTAAGGCCATGGTGAGAATAATAAAAGAGATGAAAAACGTAGAAACTGATACAAGTGCAATGATCAAATACGAAGTTAATTTGGAATTGCTGTCCTCGTAAGAAACATCCTTTAGCTCTGGAATCTCAGCTAGGTTGTCAGAAATAAGTAAATTTACAGTACATGTAGTTGACAGAGAGGGCTGTCCATTGTCTTTAACTAAAACAACAAGGTTCTGTTTCATACTATCCGATTCAGCAACGTCTCGTTGTGCCCTGATCTCTCCGCTATGGAAACCAATAGTAAAAAGTCCAGGATCAGTTGCCTTCACAATTTGGTAGGAGAGCCACGCATTCTGTCCAGAGTCAGCATCCACAGCGATCACCTTGGAGACTACAGAGCCTGAATGAGTATTTTTGGGGACAATTTCAGTTATGGAGGAGCTCCCTGACGGAGCCGGGTATAGTATCTGTGGAGAGTTATCATTCTGATCAGATATAAAGACGGTCACTGTCACGTTGCTACTTAATGGGGGGGAACCGTTATCTCTGACTATGACGTATGCTTTGAAGTTTTTAACCTTCTCATAATCAAATGATTTAAGAGCATGAATCACTCCTGTCTCGCCATTAATGGATAAAAGTGAGGACACTGAGATGCCCCTAACTTCACCGGGCAACAGAGAGTAGAAAACTGTGCCATTCTGTTTCCAGTCTGGGTCTCTCGCCTTAACAGAACAAATAGATGAGTCCGGTTTGTTATTTTCACTCACATAAGCAGTATATGTTTGCTCTTCAAATAGAGGAGGATTGTCATTGACATCTGCTACGGATAATTTAATCGTTTTAGAAGAAGACAATGGGGGAGTCCCTTCGTCCGTTGCAGTAACTGTGATATTGTAATCGGAAACTAGCTCACGATCTAACTGTTCTGTGGTTATAATCGAATAATAATTTTTAATAGACGGCACTAATTTGAAAGGAACAGTTTGCCGAATTGAACAGTGGACCCGACCATTACCCTGCGAATCTTCATCCTGGATATTAATTATGCCTACCTCTGTGCCAGGTAAGACATTCTCATTAATGGGGTTATTTAGTGATTGAACAAATATTTCAGGCGCATTGTCATTAATGTCGATAATTTCTATCATAACAGTTGAATAAGACGCTGAACCAGCGCCGTCTCTTGCTTTGATGCGTATTTCGTAAGTAGATTCTTCTTCGAAATCAATTGCTCCTTGAACTTTAATTTCCCCAGTATCATGAGCCAGGGAAAACAGTTTAACATTTTCGTCTGTAACGCTGCCAAATTCATATGTCACTTCACCATTTGCCCCTTCGTCTGCATCGGTTGCGCTAACGGTAATCACCAAAGTACCGACGGGCGAATTTTCAGGCAGACTGACTTTATATATTGGCTCGCTAAACACAGGCGTATTATCGTTAGCATCCAGTACAGTGACTTGTATGGCTATAGTACCAGATCTCTGTGGAGTACCACCGTCAATGGCGGTAAGTACCAACGTTAACTCATGCTGTTCTTCACGATCCAACTCTTTCTCTAACACCAACTCACTATATTTAACTCCAGCTGCGCTTGTACTTACGGCCAAAACAAAATGGTCATTATGTTGAAGGATATACCTTTGAACTGTGTTGTGTCCTATGTCTGCATCGTGGGCCTCATCTAGGAGAAAGCGATCGCCTTTGTCTGCAGATTCTCTTATTTCTAAATTTACGATATCCTTCTTAAATTGTGGCGAGTTGTCGTTAATGTCCCTAAGTTCAAGAGAGATTGCATGCAATTCCAGCGGATTCTCCAGAACAAGCTCACATTTTAATGCGCACGAAGTCTTCTTTCCGCAGAGGGCTTCCCTATCAATCCGTTCACCCACAATCAGATCGCCAGTATTTCGATTAATGTCACAGAAATGGCGTCGACTGCCAACAGAATTCACACGGGCCTTGCGTGCTAGCAGTATATTAACATCAGTTCCAAGATCTTTGGGTATATTTCCAATGACAGCTCCGATTTTCATCTCTTCCGAAATTGAGTAGCTGATATCTCCATTTGCAGTAGGAAGACCAAACAGAAGAACAAAGCCAGTCAGTTGTCCTAATGTGACAAACGAGCTGTACTCAATCTTCATTTTCAGCCAGATGGTTCGAATCGTTTCTAACGAAACACGTCCTTCTATTACCGAGATATGCCAGTGAGTGCCGGTGAAAAATCAGCTTGTCGCATATAACGACTTGATATAGATATTATTCTCCCCGTGCAGCAAATATTCCATTGAATACGTGTATCATTTCTGTGGGAGGGGAGACAGTATTTATTGTACCCTGTAGTGTATAGCGACACCATGAGCATTTCCCCCCAAAATGCACTATTACTACCGAAGATAAATATTGACGTAAACATCAGTACACAACTATGTGATTATGGCCTGTTACCAAATTCGAAAAATGTCTGGCACTTATATTAAAGCTACAACGCCAGATATATATGGCGGAGCTTACTGGTATTTTTTAAGAAGCGTCTAAAACTGGAGAGAAATTCCCTTTATGTATGAACATACTTGGATAGATCAACCTGATTCTTATTCTGATTGTAGGCCTATATCAAATTACAACGTGAATACTGCTGTAGAGCGTTGAAGTTAACTCATGGACAATGTTCTGTTACATTCATTTACCGAGCAAAAAATGAGGATTTATATGCAATACTGAAGGAATTATGTAACTTGAAATAAAAAGCACAACTAACTCCATACATCCACTACAGAGTAATGTTTAATCACCCAACGGTTTTCTATGAATGACCAATTTAACTGGCAACAATAAATACTACTAGGATTGTTGGTGAGGAAAAAAAATACAATCTAATATAATCACCAATCACCAGTCACCGATCACCAGTCACTAATACAATCTAATATAATCACCAGTCACCAATCACCAATACAATCTAATATAATTAACAATAAGTCAAAGGGGAATTAAGCAGCATATAGCTAAAGCCCCCGTTATTTTATTCACTGCATCTCTGGCATTATCACACAACTTTTATGAAGTTAAGTCAAATGAAAGGCACTTATCATCCTTAAAGATACATTGGTTTTATGACATGGATTTCTAAAGACTTTAGGGATATATATTTTGAAAGATTGACACAGAATTTTTTTTAGTATATTTAGTTGCATCATTACATGTTGCTGAGATTGGTATCCCTCAACCCTAACGAACATGGACATATTTTATGGATTTGCAATAATGCCAAAAATAGCCTGATTGGACATTTTAAAAATACTATAATTTTCAAAATACTTCCAAACATTCATTTCTATCCTCAAACATTTATAAATAACAACATTGCGTAGAAACAACGACAATAGAAAAAAAGAAACTTTTGGTTTGGTAAAGTGTTAATGCATAAATGAAAGTTGTCCATAATAATTAACAAAATGAGGACATGTTACAAGAAACATATAATAATGTCAATATTTTGGTAATAAAAATGTATAGTGTATAATTCATAAGAAAAACTCCATCAGATTAAAAAATAGTGAAAGTATAATAGAAAAGACATTGACACAAAATAGTTTGGAATATTTGAGTACATTTGTTTGATTGCATATTTCCTTGTTCTTATTAATAATTTGTATTACATTATTATTTATTATAATATTATTCATGATATTGTTGCATCTTATTACATCACTTTCCAAAGAAAAATATGGATTTCAATAAAGGAAGAACAGAATATTTTTTAAAGCACAGCTTACCTCAGAATGATTATCCATTTCACTGTCAGATCTTGCTTCACATTTATCACCTGAAACTTTCTCCAGGGTTTGGTCAGAAGGCTGTATGTTTCCATCGTAAGAACTGATAAATTTAAAGTCGCTGGTGCGCGAGCCCGTTGTTAAGTAGGTGTCATAATTGTAAGAACTGCGCAGAGTTCCTGCTCCATCCACTTCAGCATAGTTAGGAGGCAAATATGCACTGGGGATTGCGACTGCGCCGTCAAACAAGAGTCTAGGCTTCTTCCTTTGACATAACTTCAACGCCAGGATGAGAATAATGAAAGTGATGAAAAAAGATGAAATAGAAACCAAAGCTATAACTAGGTAAGATGTTAATTTGGAATTACTTTCCTCATATGACATGTCCTTTAGCTCTGGAATTTCAGCCAAGTTGTCAGAAATAAGTAAATATACAGTACATGTAGTTGAAAGAGAGGGCTGTCCATTATCTTTTACTAAAACAACAAGGTTCTGTTTCATACTGTCCGATTCAGCAATATCCCGCTGTACACGGATCTCCCCACTGTTGAGACCAATAGTGAAAAGTCCAGGATCAGTTGCCTTCATAATCTGATAGGAGAGCCAGGCATTCTGTCCAGAGTCAGCATCCACAGCGATCACCTTGGAAACCAGAGAGCCCGCGTGAGCAGCTTTAGGAACCAGTTCGGTCATGACAGAGTTTCCTGATGGATCAGGGTATAGTATCTGTGGAGAGTTATCATTCTGATCTGTTATGAAGATGGTCACGGTCACGTTGCTGCTGAGCGGTGGGGAGCCGTTATCTCTGGCTAAAATATGGGCTTTGAAACTTCTGAGCTGCTCATAATCAAATGATCTCACAGCATGGATCACACCAGTATCGCTGTTAATAGACAAGAGTGAGGACAGAGGGACACCGTTTATCTCACTGGGTAACAAAGAGTAAAAAACTGTGCCGTTCTCTCTCCAGTCAGGGTCTGCTGCAGAAACTGAAGAAATGGAGGAGCTCATTTTGTTATTTTCACTTATGTAGGTGATGTACATTTGTTTATCAAATAATGGAGGATTGTCATTGACATCTGCTACAGATAATTTAATAGTTTTAGAGGAGGACAGCGGAGGATAGCCCTCGTCTGTGGCTATTAGTGTGACATTGTACTCTGGCTGTGTCTCACGGTCCAATTCTTTTATGATAACCAAGGAAAAATGACTTTTGACTGATTGAATTAATTTAAAGGGGATGTCTCCTTGAATAGAACATACAATCTTCCCATTAACTCCAGAATCTTTATCTTGGATCTGAAAAATACAGACTTCAGTGCCTATAGGAGAATTCTCGGGGATTGCTGGATTTAGAGTTTTTACTAATATTACTGGGTTATTGTCATTGACATCACTGACATTAATAATAACTTTAGAAGATGTCGCCTGACCTGCTCCATCCTTGGCTTTTACACGCATTTCAAATAAAGAATTTTCCTCGAAGTCTATTTGCCCCGTTACTCTAATTACCCCAGTCTTCGGATCAATAGCGAATATGCTTCTAGCTTTAGAAGAAATATGACTAAATTCATACGTAACTTCGCCATTTTGTCCCTCGTCCGCATCACTAGCACTTACTGTCAGTACAACTGTATCCAAAGGTGAGTTTTCAGACAGATTTACCTCATATACGGGCTGTGAGAACACTGGCATATTGTCATTGGCATCCAGTACACGAATGTGAATGACGACCGTACCAGACTTCTGCGGAGATCCTCCGTCATACGCTGTCAGAGTTAGCGAGAGCTCGTCCTGCTTTTCCCGATCCAATTCATTGTCTAGCACCAATTCTCCGTATTTTCCGCCGTCTGCGCTTGTGTGGAGAGCTAGACTGAAATGTTCATTTGCAGAAAGATAGTAGCCCTGTACGGAATTGCTTCCCGTGTCTGGATCATGGGCCTCGTCTATGGAAAACCGAGCTCCCTTTACTGCTGATTCTTGTATCTCAAGTTCAGCTACATTATTGGGAAACACCGGCGAATTATCGTTTATATCCTGAATTTCGAGTGTAACGCGATGCAATTCCAGCGGATTTTCAATAAAAAAATCTAGATCCATAGTGCACAAATGTTTCTGTCCACACAGTTCCTCTCGGTCAATCCTCTCCTTTACAATCAAGTTGCCCGTATGCCTTTCAATGTCGCAGTATTGCTTACCATCTTCAAATTCAAACCTGGGTCTCCGCGCAGACAAAATTTTAGTATCCATCCCCAAATCCTGCGCGATTCGTCCGACCACGGATCCGCTTTTCATTTCCTCGGGAACTGAATAGTGCAAATCGCCAACACAGAAGCGTACAGTAACAAAGATTGTAACCCACTTCCATGGCAGTCGATAAAAAACGGACGTGATTCTATTTTCCATTGCCTTTTAAGGTAAACTCAATTTAAGGAAACGCGGTTATTTAAAAAAATAATAACTGAGGCTGCACTTTGGACAATGGTACACAACAAAACCACAGGGAAAACCACAGATACCAATCCTTATGTAGGTACCTCGACTTCGGTGACAAGAGCGATGGGTGGGACAAGTATTCCAATTTCCAGGGTGGTGAACAGCGACACACTGCGCTTTATTACAAAATTACGACACGATTGCAATTATTGGCAGTTGTACTCCATAATGCATCATGCAGGTACATATACTCCAAAAACTGGAAACACTCACGATTAACAACGGAGTAGGAAATATTAAGCCGAAATACACGTACTAGAGAGTGACTAAATGATAACGTAAACACTTAAGGACCTATGTACAGCATATCAAGGCACAGAGAAATAATTAAGAGACCACTCTATATTTTTTTAAAACAAGTCTACATTTTAAAATCCTGGTTTAATCTGGTTCTGATGGCAGAAGGCTACACTGAGCAGCAGGATGCTAATGAAATCTGAAAATCCCTGGTAACTATAATGTATATATTGTTTTGTAAAAGAAGAAACAAAGTATAAAACTGTGAAAACTGTTTAATTAGCCTACCTGGTTCGAATCACCCATTTCGTTGGCGTCTGTGGTTTCTCTTGATTCCGTTTTCTTACTCTGGTCTGCAGCCAACGTACTTTCATTGTAAGACGTCAGAAACTTGAAGTCACTTGTGCGCGAGCCCGTAGTTAAATACGTGTCGTAATTGTAAGAACTACGCAGAGTTCCTGCTCCATCCACTTCTGCGTAGTTGGGAGGGAAATAGGCGCTGGGTATGGCGACTGCGCCGTCAAACATCAGTGTGGGTTTCCTCCTGCGACAGAACTTCAAGGCCACAATGAGAATAATAAAAATCATGAAAAAAGTTGAAACAGAAACCAGTGTGACGATCAAATATGACGTTAATTTTGATTCGCTGCCGTCGTAAGACGTGTCCTTTAGCTCGGGAAGTTCGACTAAGTTATCGGAAATAAGTAAATGCATGGTACACGTATTAGAGAGAGAAGGTTGTCCATTATCTTTCACCAAAATAACGAGATTCTGTTTCATGTTATCCGATTCAGAAACGTCCCGCTTTATCCGAATCTCTCCACTGTGAAGACCGATACTAAAAAGTTCGGCATCGGTCGATTTCACGATATGATAGGAGAGCCACGCATTCTGTCCAGAGTCAGTATCCACAGCAATGACCTTGGAAACCAGGGAGCCCGCGTGAGCTGCTTTAGGGACCATCTCAGTCATGACAGAGCTTCCTGATGGATCAGGGTATAATATCTGTGGAGAATTATCATTCTGGTCATTAATGAAGACGTTCACCGTCACGTTGCTACTGAGCGGAGGGGAACCGTTGTCTCTGGCAATAACATGGACTTTGAAACTTCTGAACTGCTCATAATCAAATGATCTCACAGCATGGATCACCCCTGTATCGCCGTTAATAGATAAAATCGTGGACACAGCAACACCCTTAATCTCACTGGGTAACAGGTTGTAGAAAATCGTGCCATTCTCTCTCCAGTCTGGGTCTTTCGCGGTAACAGAACAAATGGAGTTTCCCGGCTTGTTATTTTCGCTCACATAGGCGTTGTACGTCTGAGCATCAAACACCGGTGGATTATCATTCACATCTGCGACAGATAGTTTAATCGTTTTACTGGAAGTGAGCGGAGGGGAGCCTTCATCTGTGGCGGTCAATGTAACGTTGTACTCCGAATTTGTCTCACGGTCCAGTTCACTAGTAGTGATCAAAGAAAAATAGTTTTTAACAGATGGTTTTAGTTTAAAGGTATTTTCTTGGTGGACAGTACACATGACTTTTCCGTTGGCCTCCGAATCTTTGTCTTGTATGTATATAACAGCAACCTCAGTTCCGATGGGGGAATTCTCAGGAAGCGGCGTTTTCATAGATTTTACAAATATAACTGGGGCGTTATCATTCAAGTCAGTTATCTCAATGAAAACTTTGCAGTGCGCTGTTTGGCCTGCCCCGTCTCTAGCGTTAACACGCATCTCAAAAGAAGGCGTTTCCTCAAAATCAATTGGTCCAATCAGTTTAATTTCCCCGGTTTTCGGATCAATAGCGAATATGCTTTTAGCTTTAGAAGAAATATGACTAAATTCATACGTAACTTCGCCATTTTGTCCCTCGTCCGCATCACTAGCACTTACTGTCAGTACAACTGTATCCAAAGGTGAGTTTTCAGACAGATTTACCTCATATACGGGCTGTGAGAACACTGGCATATTGTCATTGGCATCCAGTACACGAATGTGAATGACGACCGTACCAGACTTCTGCGGAGATCCTCCGTCATACGCTGTCAGAGTTAGCGAGAGCTCGTCCTGCTTTTCCCGATCCAATTCATTGTCTAGCACCAATTCTCCGTATTTTCCGCCGTCTGCGCTTGTGTGGAGAGCTAGACTGAAATGTTCATTTGCAGAAAGATAGTAGCCCTGTACGGAATTGCTTCCCGTGTCTGGATCATGGGCCTCGTCTATGGAAAACCGAGCTCCTTTTACTGCTGATTCTTGTATCTCCAATTTAATAATGTCTTTTGGAAATGTCGGTGAGTTGTCGTTCACATCTTGAATGTCAAGTGTTACGCGATGTAATTCCAGCGGGTTTTCTAGAACGAAATCCAAATCCAAGACGCAGGACGACTCCTGTCCACAAAGCTCCTCACGGTCAATTCTCGCAGTCAGAAACAAGTCACCTGTCTGCAGGTTAATATCGCAGTATTGTTTATTACCTTCAAAATCAAGCCTGGCCGTGCGACCCGACAGTTGTTTAACATCCAGTCCCAGATCCAGCGCGATTCGTCCGACTACAGACCCTCGATTCATTTCTTCTGGAAAAGAATAACGCAGATCCGCAAAGCAGAGGTGGACGGTAACAATAGCTACAGCGACGCATTTGCACATCGCATTGAGCAAAGCAAAATGAATTCTGTTTTCCATTAGTTATTGGAATTAGCTGAAAAATATCGGCAATAATTGTGATCTAAATGAGAAAAATAAAACGATTGAAAGTCTTAAACATGCAGGGCTTTAACAAACAAATCCAACGACCGGCAGCTACACCACTTTACTGGATGACACAGAAGTAGTGGGAGGGACCAGTCGGCTGTTCTCCACGAAGGTCGACAGCGACACGCAGCGTTTCAGTATGAAATCCGGGATGAAACGGAGAATTATGTCCAATCAAATGTACTTCTAAATAGGGATTTGAAAACTATCTGGTAATACACTGTAATTTATTTTCCGGATCAATGAAACGAGTTCGAATCCCGGTAGGATAATCATATCAGCCATGCGGCATTTTACTGCAGCTCTATGCTCTCCGATGCCAAGCTATTCTTACAATATTTCTACCTTTGCACTAAAGCGTCCATTAAATATTTGAACTTGTATTTAGTGTAAATATAGAAAGCCATGCAACTCGTAATTTGATGGGGGTCTTTAAAATTCGTAATTGACAAAAATAAAATAATAAAATTAGATCTCCCATTGTCTTTGTAATGAATATGGTAATAAAACTTTCTCAGAATCTAAGGCAGGTAACCGCCTTGAAGGGACTATACTGAAGGCAAGTGCAACATACATTATTTTCCATATTCCCAACCCTCTGAGCAGGATATATTCGTTGTCTACCCATGTAACCCCGATTTCATCCAGCTTCAGCAGTACACGCTTCACTCGGGTGAATGCCCAAGGAATATGAATATAGATATGCCATTGTGAGAACATTTTCAAATGCTTAAAACATTTTAGCATTTAATTGCTTATATTGATTTGAACTGGAATGAAATTAGCTAGAGGCTAATAGCACTGCTGGTTATCTAAAGACAAGAGAATGGCGCTGATCCCGTTTGCCACATATTACGTAAAATAAAAAAAAACGGATTATGACTGAAGAGTGTCTGTGTAATTAGGAAGATATCACTAAAAAGTAAAATGTCACTGATGACAAATAGTTATTTTTTTATAATTAAGTTGGTGCCGCTTCTGTGATACAATATCAAGCATGAAGCAGTTATCTTATTCGGGCCTATTACAAAGATATTTTCAGGACCACGGACAGCGACGCCTGCGAGAAATACACAAACGTATTTGTAAATGACTGCTTCTGATTTATATTGTCCATGAACTCATGGGAAGTTTTAACATTCCACTTGATATATCCGAAGATTCAGCTACAATGCAGTCATTAGGTTATATATTGCATTTAATTAAGAATTACGTCATACGAACACGCTGTATTTAAGACATGGGTTTAATCGTGGTGATTAACGGATGAAAAATGTTACTTGTGCAAATCATCTACTACGGATAGAATACGTGTAAGTCGACTTGCCTTCTTGTTTATGTTCATTTTGAAATTACTCGGAAATGACATGGTACTTTGTCGTATGAAATTCATAAAACGTGTAATAGCAATTTAGGTTCGTGTGAACCTAAGATCTGCGGATCAGAAAGAACTTCATACATTTATATTACATTGTATTCAGATTCACAGATGTTAACGTAAATATATGAGCGTGAACGATCCCGATCAAAAACGACTTGGGAGGCGCTGATTGTCTGGTGCTTAGATAACTGGGAGAGGGCAGACACACGCACCCCCCTCCTAACAGGTCCTAGCATCAGAGTTATTTCGGGCTGTGCAGCGACACTCCGAGCTTCTGGTGTGAAATGCACACAGAGAACACGCTGTTTCTGTATCACTGACGTGCTCAGTCCATACTACGTCATTGAAGCGCTCTCTGATATGCACAGTCTCGCTGAATAAATATCGAATATTAGATAGTTTAAATGTATATGTTCTCATACAAATGCATACGTGTAAGATTATATATATCATACACACGCAAACATTTATGTGTATGTGTGTAGGATCACACCTGGGACTGATTACAGAACTTAAATTCCAGGGAGAGCCTGAGACAAGCTCAGCCTGGTACCAAAGGGGGGTTAGTGACCCCCACACACTTAAACACACACACAAGCACACACACACA
>JABFEB020000002.1:2878845-2889874 GCA_019775895.2 Stomatorhinus ivindoensis | reverse complement strand
GGCGTCCCTACTTCGCGGAAATTCAGTTATCGCGGTCGGCCTTGGAACCTATCTCCCGCGATAAGTGAGGGATTACTCTACTCAGAAAACAGATGTGCCTTACAAGAACAGCTGCTGTTGTGCAAAATGGAAAAGTACTAGCTCAAGGTACAACAAACTCGAAAGAGGAAGTATTTCAAGGGCAAGGTACAAAAAGGCTGACAGGGACACAGCCCCTTCGAACAGACTTTGCGCAGCCTGTGAACTTACTTGGTTTCACGTGCACTGTATGCTGTCTGTTCCTTACTCGAGTCACAACAATCAAGGTGAATAAATACTTTTATTTGCAATTCTGCGTGTCTCCACTGTGATCCCTTTACATCTGGACTCGGTGGAGCGGCGTATACTCCAACAATTTCAAAATACGAGAAAATAAAATGTGAAAATTATGCATGTTTAAATAAAGTGCTTAACTTAGGCCGCAAAACCCTAAATAGGCCTACAGTCGTGTCTATGTCATATATTTTAGTGTTCATGGATTTGGCTTTCTATGATCCCACACCGGTAATAAAATTAGTCTTGTTTTAACAAAAAAAACATAGGAACTTATCACTTTTAATCGCTGTTACAGTAGGATATGGACGGTCTTATTATTTCGAAAAGATATAAAATGACCTTTTTTATGTTTGTCGGAGTAACAACGCAAACGGAATGACGAGCAGTTTCAGGCGAAAACAGCGCATTTTACTTTTTATTTCAAATAAAACGCGGGGTTGCCAACTTCGGCCAGCCGGCTGGAGTCAGATTTTCATTTCGAGATGTCTGCAGACATGTAACAGTTCTTACCCTGTACATAATCTTCTTCTGTATATAGTGGTGTAAATACACTTTGGACGTAGCTAATTTTACGTTTATAATGGTATAATATAGATTTTCCAGCGTGAGTCTGAAACAGTGAGTGTCATGCCAGATGCTTGAGATTTGGCAACCATGAAAACGTACATTTTTTGTTTCACCTGAGTTGATTTATATAACAATTAACATTACTTTATATAGTTGTTAAAAAGCGGGGACTTCAACAAACATGAAATCACCAATAAACTACGTCTACAAATATCTATTTTAATATTCAGAGAGAGCAGGCCTGGTGGCATTATAGCCTATGCACTATGAAGTGATTTTATTTTTGCACTAATGGCACTACTGATTTTACAGTACTCGGTTTCCGGTTAAATAATCATAAGTTTGTGTTTCAAATAAGAGTGAAATCTGTGTCTTTGTGTACTGCACAGTCAGACTTTAATACCATCCCTTAACATTGATTTCATTTCATCTTGGTGAACATAATGACTTCCTGACATCAAAGGGAAACTTTACACTTTTAATTTTAGTCGACTAAATCAACTGTAGTTTTAGTCGACTGTTATCTTATGATATTTAGTCAACTAGAGCTAGACTAAAACTAAAACAATTTCGATAACTAAATTATGACTAAAACTAAAACAATTTCGATAACTAAATTATGACTAAAACTAAATTAGATTTTAGTCAAAAGACTATGACTAAAAAATTAGAAATTGACTGATGGGTCTGACGTCCTATCCAGGGTGTAGCCCTGCCCTGTGCTGTCTGGGATAGTAATAAAGGTAGTAATATTACATCTTTTATACCACTTGTGTGGTATTAAAGACTCACAAGTGAACCTGGAGCCTGGCCTAAAAAGAACCACATACATAGACATAGACCACATACATAGACATAGACTTCACACAGACGTCTGTCCGTCACAGGGCACACACTCACTGCAGGCAGTTTAGAGGCACCTCTTAACCTAAACTGCAGATATATGAACAGTAGGAGGATTCTCATGTAAATACATAGAGAGCATCATTCTATATATCCTTCAAGTAATAACTATGATGATCTAACATTGTCATTAATATTAATGCTTTATTAACAAGGCCTACAAAGATTTTCTCTGTGATTGTACCTTCACTTACAATGGCTGTAGGAGGGTCTGCAGATGTGTTGGTTTGTTCTGTCGCAGACTCTCTCCATTCTAACGAGCCCTTCTAAAGACCAGATCAAACATCACAACAACTTTCTTTGTTTTTAGCAAGTCTAAAATCTGCACAGACGCAGACTGCTGTCAGAGAGGAGGTACAAAACATAAAAGACATAAGCTATTTACAGAAACAAGATATATATATATATAAAAACATTACGTGAAGCTTAAAATCCAAGATGTAACAATGCGAAGGATGAAGGTCTATTTTGAGATCGCTAACAAGAGTGATGCATCTGAAAGTCCCTACAGAGCAAGCATACTGGAGAGACAGGTCCAGAACGACACCCTGCAGATTTCTCACTAATGAAAAGCTGCTTTTTAAACTGCAGCAATAAACCCAGAATCAGTGCAGGCAAGGTGGGGAGAGAGGAGTGAAAACCATTCAAATCGCATTTGTTAATTATACGTAAAGGAAAAGGAAATACTGCTGAATGTCAGGAAGTACTCATACGTACTCATACGTGGCTTGCATGATTCCACCACCTTGAATGGAGTATTTCCTTAAGTGACTTAAGTTAATTAGACCAAACATTACCTATTTAATCCTGATCCTCCCTCTGTTCCGAAGTCACACTCAGCTAAACAGTGTGTGCACAGTTAAAATGACACTGTATCCCTGCCACAAGCAGGAAACTCAAACATAACCTGTGCAGTTTAATATTTTTTTTTACTTACTCCAACCTGTTGTTGTTAATATACAAAATCTACTAAATTAAGCTTATTATTTTTCCTTTACAGAAATCAGATTAGTCTTAATCATAGTATCTGTGGCACTTGTGAATAATGAGAGAAATGTTAATAGATAACAAAGACGGAGCACAATGGATTTTTATTCCAGCCTCCGTTGTTAGACACTTCCCATGCATAGAATAACATGAGAAAAAAACAGAAAGAACCATCAAGGATGAGAAAGCATGCCCCACTCCCTCTTTCGCTTAAGCTCTACTGAGTGAACTTAGAGGTTGTTGCCATAGAAACACATCTTTCCTGGTCACCATGGCAACTGTCTCCTATATCACACAAAAATGGAGACAAATGAGATGTTGTGGGCTACTAAATAAACATCCAAACCCCTGAACCGTTCCCATAAAACTATAGATTAAGATTGATAAAGTGTAGAAGAAAATCTTTCAAAGTTAGCAAAACACCCAATCTCACGTAAGAAACAATAAATAAATGGAGCAGAACTGAATAAAAATCATCCACTTGTAAATAAAATGTGTACAGAGCCATACATTGTCATATGTCTGAGGAACAAATAAACTGCTGTTAAAAGATCAAAATCGACTAAACACAAGCTCCAAATTATGTATTTGTTTTGGTCTAAACCATTGGTCTGGAAATATATTCTTGCACTGCTGAATGCCACTGTGAGATTTTGCAAAACGTTATAAGGTTGCAGTACATCAGTTGAAGGCATAACATCCCGCAGCATGTGACTGATACTTGACGTGTACATACATACTTTTCCTTTCTTTGGGGTGACTATGACTAGGGTGTGGGATGCCACATTCACACCAGTCCACCTGCGCAGGTGTGGAACGAGGCAGAAACAAGTCCAAAGGCAGCCTTTCCATCAGATATTTAAGAAAAGAACTTTATTTGTGATTTATAAACAACACACATTACCACAGTGTCCATTAAAATAAAAAGTCACTATGCCACCATTACAGCTGATGAGCAGGTGTACAGGGAGGTTCAACGTCTGTCCCGCACGGCCACAAGATAGATGGCACTGCCATATACGGGTATATACACCAAGCAGCATGGCAGAGGTGTTCACTACACACTAGCATACATTACATATACATTGTTTACCATTTTGTTTTTTTTTTTTATTTTGTTTTCCAAAAGGGAAGAGAAAGGCAGGTTTTATAAGCGCATACATAGTAAAGTTACACGTTACAGTGTTAGTAAGATCATGTCAAAAAACACAAAATGAGCCTCTTCCTTTTCTTCTCAAAGCAAATTAAAATGATTATTAAAAAAAATAATAATAACAATGCGTTTGAGTGCATCATTCTACAGCATACATATATCTAGGTTAGTTAAAATCAGTCAGAAAAACACTATGTGATTCCTGTGTGTGTAATATGTAGACATTGTTCAGAAGACAATACATACATGTACCTGTCCATTGGGTAACGTGGAGGAGGGAATTAACCCAGAATATTTCCAATAAAAACCAGCGCTGTTTCTTTGTATATATTCCACTATATTATGTGTTTTCTTTGATTACAACATGCAAGAGCCACATGGTCATGTGACAGGACTGATCTGTGAAGTCTGGGAGTGTCTGCAAGCACACTGGAGGATGCAAACCAATGGCTGCAGAGCACACGTGTCTCGTCCCATTGTGGGAGTGGTCAGTACAGGCAGAAACACTGTCCCTTCTACTTGCGGGAGCAGATCAAAAAACAGATTTACAAAAGAGGCCGTGCTTGAGGATAGTGGGTAAAAGGTTAACAAGTCTTAATTAGCAAATACACTGTCCTTCAAACTCGCAGTGCTGCCCCCTGCTGTTATCCTTCACATGTGCAAGTAATGCCAGACATAACTGCTCCCTTGGAGAGGACTTGCCCTGAAAAACAGGGCATGATTAGCATAAGTCCGCATAGTTACAGGACCTGCCACGGTGACATATATAGGTGTACAGCCCTCTCCAGAACACTTGTAACATTAGTGCACCACGCTGAGAGCACCCTCAGTGAAGCGTTGGTTTCCTGTGGACACAGCGGCTGGCTTCTTCTCCCTCTCCCGGGAAGTGTCCGTCATGTGAAGGGGCAGGTGGGAGAGAGAAGCACTCGGGAAAGTGACCAGGTGTCCAAGGGGGGGGGGGGGGGGAGGGCTGCCTCTAGCCTGCTAACCAAACAAGCCCTAAACGGCAGCCAAACAGCCAGAGACAAGGGAAAGCGTTCGACGAGAGTTTAAGCAGCTATGAGAGGAATTATTACTGAACACTTCAAGCATAAGCAGGAATCAGACGAGTGCCGCAGACAGAGAGACAGGAGTAACATTCTTAGTTTACACCAAAGCCCACAAAACGGCCACGGGCTTGTTAACTTACACTTGATTTTCCATCATCCTACGAGAAAAGAAATCTTCTGGTCACTTCCTTGGATTTTTATTACTGATATTTTTAAAATATTTTGTTTCCGCAAAAAACGTTGAGTAAAAATCTAACTAGAAACTTCCCTTCCACGAGGCTGTTAATGTCCCCCTCACCGCGAAAGAGTGGCATATCCCCCTTCCTGGAAGATTGAGCCAGTGAAGGCGTTTGTGTCATGGTTCTTTATTGGCGTTCTTACCGCTGCTTGTGTCCAACAGGATCCAATTGACTAAAGACAGGTGGCGTGTAGTCCAGTCGAAATATTCAGCACTTGTTTAGGTAAGAAGGAGTCTAGCTTACTGTAGGAAAGGTTTATTGTACAGTCGATGCAGGAAAAATGTATTCTGGGTGTAAAGTCGGTATAGTTTAGGTGTGATTTATTTCTGTGGTTGGAACGTCGTGCTACAGGTAAAGGTAATGAAGGGAGGGTGTAAAATGGAACCTGACTCAACCCAGGGAGGTCAGTTTGGATATTGATTCATATAGGATGGGTGACTATCATAGATCATTGCTGGGTAGTTGTCATAGATTAGGATTAGGGTTTGTGTATAATAGGACTCTCTATGTTAAGTCGAACGCATCTTTTTATCACCACCTTAAATACTGCTAGTGACAAGAAAATTATTTGTGCCAGTTATGTTTCATTACTATCACAAATTACCAATAACTCTTATTCAATCTTTCCTATTTTTTTGCGCAGATTACCTTTCTAGAGATAGGAGGGAGCTGTTTGAAAGATTTGATATGCGCTCCCTTAATGCGAATATGACACGAACGCCAGCAGAGTAGAGACTTCCTGAAGTTCTGGAGCGCCATTGCAATTGAGCTGTTGTAACAATATGGACTCCAGGCTCCTCTGAATGAGGAATATGTGCTTCACAGGCAAAGGCTGGAGTTCATGCCCCCCCCCCCCTCACCCCAGCCCAACCCTGAGGCTAACAACCCAAGAAAGGAAGAATCATGTTATAGGGGAAGGTGCTATACTGCGGTGGTGGATCTAGGATGATCTGCGATCTGTTTGACGACATGCCCCAAACTAGCTTAAGAACTGAAGCGCTGGTGAACGCAGAATTGCTAAAGAGGAAGCAGAGTCTATTTTTACTTTTAATTTCGAATCTCTTTGCTTCTATTTTTTGTCTTGCTGTTGGGGCTTCTGTTGGCTGTGCTTAGAAACACACCTTCCTCACTGCTCCGTGTCATCTTTTCCTTTCTCCTTCTTTTCCTTGCCCTTCTTCTTCTTCTTTTTCTTCTTGGCCTCGTCCTTCTTGTCGTCCACCTGGTCGGGGCGAATGGAGATGATGGCACCGGACCCCGGGATGAGGAAGGCTTCGGGAACCTCGCCAGGCTTCATGTGCTGGGGGACGCCGGGTCCGGGCCCGTAGCGGTAGTGCCAGCTGTTAGTGTTCATGCCGGCACCAACTGAAGGGGACACCTCCCCCCCCTCAGCATCTGATGGTTAGGGAGAGACAGAGAGAGAGAGTGATGTGTGCAAACCTATCAAGTATTAATAGAATAGAATAAAACAGCAATACTTTATTTACTCCCGTGGGGACATTGGGTACTTGTGCATATCCCACCCTACTCTCCATGTGAGACAAACACAAATACAGAGCAGTGCTGCTTATAGCCAGAGGTGGAAACTTCAGGTCCAGACAATACAAATCCAGGCCATGATTTTGCTTCAACCAACCAGTTGAATACTCTGTAACTGTGACTCTTTATGGTCACCTAGCCGGTTGAAACAAAATATTGGTCTGGATTTGCCCTTTCTGGACCTGAACTTTCCACCTTTAGTTATAATGTACTTTCCTGCTTATTTGGATTGATTCCCAATGCGTAATTAAAAGAACTAATAAAACAACTGAATGCAAGTGCTCCCTCACTAATAATCTCAATATAATTACAAAAAATATTGCATAATAATTACCATGACCTTAAAGACTTAAGAGAATCTTCATTAACCACTTATCCAGTATAGGGCTGTGCTGAGCCAGACTATTCCAGGAAGCACAGGACAGGATTTACACCCTTTATCCTGTAGCTGTGAGCCCAGTACTCTTAAAGATACCGAAGATATCGCCTTGCAGTGCATCTGCTGATTGATAAATCCATTCAGCGCAAAAAGTGTTCGCGGCCGCTCCATTCCCGGATGTCCGACCGTCCATTAGGTCACAGCCATGTTGAGAAGACAGAGCATAAGACAGCGGGGAGGAGCGATAAGCAAGACCGGCAACCTTCACGCCGACTCTGATAAGCAGGAAATCACAGGGGCCACTTTACTGTGGTAAAGAAACCATGACCGCATTAACTACGCAGCAAAGTCACATCAAACCCCATCCCCTTTAGCAAAGGCCACAGGAGAATCAGAGCGCTTAGACAAGCGGAGGCTACGCTTTGACTGGGAGATAAATAAATGCAGTGTCACGGCATTCTGGCATAGATTAGCCCATCTATGTGACTGGGTATGACATCAGACCCTGGTCACATGACGAAAAGGGTTTGGTGACTGTACAGCAGAACGTCATGTGATGGACCTGAGAGCAGCACATTTGGATTATAGAAGAACCTCAGAGGGGCCAAGGTTGGAGTCAGAGCCACTATGACTCGCAATATGACATACAGCTACAGTGCAGGTGTAGCCAGGATGGCTACTAATTGCCCATTCTGTTTGTCACCAGGGTGTTTATATTTAGGTATGGCGGCCGATTATTGCTAAACTCTATTACAATACATTTTTTAAGTGCCAATATAGCAAGTCAATATGATTAACTGGTCTGTGAGTTATAGTTATAGTATAGCTACCCACAGGACTTTTCTGAATAACCAAGATTTTTGGTCATCTTGTTTGTAATGGCGAATTCAGCTGTGTTGTATAATTATTGTTTCTGAGAAAGCTAATGCAAGCTCCGTCATCCAATATGCTACAGTTTTCTGTAAATAAAACATATGCTAATTCTGTGTATAAGCAGTAATGTATAAGGGATCAACAACCATTATAGTTTCTTACACACTTTCTATTGTAGAGATGCCAGAATAATTGCCTTTTGTTCACATTCCTTGCTTATTCTGATAAGCCCACCTCCCTTTTCCTTCTTCCCTTCCCTGTCCTCTCCAAAGCAAGTGGTACGATGGGCATTAAGTCAGCCAGCACTAATGTAACCTGTTGGCACGACTATTTCATTTGTACTGTATAAATCTGACAGTGTGACTGTTATATTTATATGCACTAATGTAACCGAGAAGTAAAACTGGTCTGTCTAAGTGCTAATGCAAGCGCACTGCATGGCTGTTCTGTTAAGGTAAACCTGCCATGTGATTACCCACAGGTACAGGTGCTGCTTTACGGTGAGGCCGCAATAAAAGTATGACAGAGAATCCTGTCCTGCAAAACCTCATCAGCCTGAAACAATGTATTCTGTCTATTCATCCTGCCTCTTGCTCTAATTCTAATTCATGTCTATGATGAGAAAAATGCTTATGATACCAGAAAACATGTACAATTCAAATAATTCTACAATGATATTTCAAAAATAAAGTGTTGTACAATATTAAAATTAAAATGGAATCTATTGTGCATGATAATATTGGGATAATATGTTTCCTTGTAGACATGCTCACAATGGTTGTGTGCAGTGTAATTTATGTTACACAGCTTCATTTAGCTTACGTTCGTATGGTGCTCTCTGAAGCTCGCTTGCAGCTTCAGAGGATTACAGACGCCTTTCTCTGGCTTCAGCTTGTGCATTACAGAACATGCTATTGTATGGGGATGGTAATTGTTTTGGTGTATCTATGATATAAATGCATTCTACATTATAAACTTAAATTACAAACAGTTTCTTTTTTCCATCCGTCCATTTCTCATAACGTCTTATTCAGTACAGGGTCATGTTAATCCTAGAGTTTGTCCCAGGAAGCAGAGGACACAAGGTATGGGAGACTCTGGATGTAATTCCAGTGCCTCACTGGCTACACACACGCAATCACACACTACGGACAAACGCCAGTTCATCTAATCACAAGCTTTTGATTGACTGTTGAAGAAAAAAACCTGAGCAACACTGGGAGAACATAAACCCCCCCCCCACACTGTGCCTCCTAAGGTAAAATCCACCCCCCAAGACCCTGATAATAACAGGATGCATATATTGTTACATATCTCCCCCCTCAAGAATGCAGAGCTACCCGCTCTTACCACGCTGCCCTTAAATAACAGATCCCATCATTTTCTTCACGCCATGATTTTCTTTTTCTCGTAGAACCCTTTAGGACAGTTAGTGTCCCGCACGGCTTCTTAACTTACCCTTAACCCGAGCACTTCTTACATGATCAGCCCCAGAGCTTTGCCGCTGGACACATTTCCAGTGCAGTCACACAGAAACAGAATGGGGAGACCATTCGGGGGGGGGGGGGGGAGCAGGCAACAGGAGGCCAGAGCAAGTGAAGGATGAGTGAAGGGCGCCGCACACTGATAATCTTCTCCATTACGCTTGCCGACTCCCCAACCTTTCTGGCAGTGTCACAGCAGACCAGGCTGCCAGACTATCAGTATGTTGCCCCATTCTGCCCCAGCCAGATGAGCATCACTCCTGCCCTCAGCTCCACGTGCCACTGCACAAGCACGAGGCTGAGGGCCAGAGCAGCGCACGCTCTCCACACAGCTGTGCGCACCTATATCTCAATGTGACCAAACTTAGCCATTAGCTACCGAACACACAGCGTGATCTCGCCACCAAATACATGTGTGCGTTTCCGCTCTGTTCAATTCTGGCCGTGAAGAAACGGCGGACTGCATCAGCGAGTGTGCCGTTTGTTAAATAAGCTTCACGAACCTCACGGAGCAGCACAGACACACAAAAGTAACCAGTGTAAAAATTATGCGCCATAGTCGCTGGCTAACCCAAATCTTAGCATAACCCTAACATCCGGAAAAAGACCAGCAGAAAACACAAGAGATCAAGCTTCAACCCCCGTTAACTGGTCTTTCAGAAATTACTGCTGTGCTTCCTTCTTATTCTTCGCCTCCATCCCCTGCAGTTATTCATTTTTTCTCCATAAGGCGAGACTCAGCCGCCATAATTTGCATCTGTGGCACTTAGCACTCAAATATGCAGTTATAGAGGTGCAGTTCGACATTATAGAGACAAAGGGAGCTTTTTGTGAGTCGTGTAAAATATTGCTTTTGTTTGGGCTATAGCAGACAGTAAGTTTTTGTGTCAAAATTTTAAGTCACAAATGCGAGAGAACTTAAATGTTTTTTACTAAGGGAAGAAAAACATTGACTCACAAGAAAAAATATAAAGACAAAAGTACATGGGAAGATAATCATACTATAGAAAAATCTGATCTGATTATGAAAGAGACATTTCTTGGACTCCTTCTTCTGGAAACAGTCTAGGTCTCTATAATTGTAAAACCGCAAACCATACGCTGTCTGGGATGAGCTCCGCAGCCCCTTGCGGTCCCCTCTCCAGAAAAAATAGCCACGATGCAGATAGATGGACCACGAGTCCAGTCGACGTGATTAGAAGAGTGTGGGTTCAATTACCAGATAAAGCTAGCATGCTACATTAGAAGTCAGACTATCAATAAAATGAGCAGATTAGCAGGTTACTGAAGAGGGCAGAGACGATGTATAAAAATGCAGGAACAAGATGACTGAGACCATCGCGCTTCATCCCTAGTGTCACAACCTTCATATCCTTTAATCAACACCAGTGTCCGGGACAAGGACTGAAGGACTGACTGTCTGATGCTTTATGCTGCTGTCAGAGAAACTGACAATCCCCCCCACCCAGCCCCCGCCCAGTTCAGGCTGCTTGGTCTCCCTTTGGCATAGCATTAAAGAACACCTCCCAACCCCCCCCCCACCC
>JABFEB020000002.1:2850168-2872702 GCA_019775895.2 Stomatorhinus ivindoensis | reverse complement strand
ATTGATGCTTTTCTGCCACGCTCTGCACGTCTCCATTTCAGCGCCAGACTGGAGCTTCTGAAATACTATCATGTGACCATATACCCTCTAGAAGACCCTGCCGAGCCCTCAGGAAGAGACTCTTTCTCCAGTCCTCCATGGCCCCCCCCCCCCCCATGCTCCATCCATCTGCTACATTCTGGCCGGCTGTCTGTTTCAGGGAGGATAAGCATATGACACCTTGTCACGGCACTGAAGAAATTGCAGCTGCTCCCAGCCCCACCCCGGCCTTTAAGGATTACAGCAGGCCTACTTTTCTTCATGTCCTACTTCATCCCGGTACATTAGCATACTGGTGCACCATCTCTGCAGAGACGCATGTGGTTCTGTGCAGTCCAGTCTAAAGAAAGACTGTGTGCAGTTAGAGGTTAGCCTGTCTCTGTGCAGCTGTTAATACAGAGCATGTGCAAGAAGGAGCATACATTTAGCAGTCACCTTATTAATGCAAAGGGCACAAGGCATGCTCTGTGCAGAAAATGATTAACCTGATTATGTATCGCTGTTAGAGCTCACCATTTTTAGTAGCGCATTTAGGTTTTATGCAATATGTGATTAGCAGTCAGTCTGGTCCTGTGCCTTAGTTAGTATATAGCATATAGAGAAGATTTTGCAAGAAAATGGTCACCCTGTGCGTATGCTACTGGTAATCTGTTGTGTGAGGTCAGTGGATAATGGTACACACACCTTTGCTTGAACAGGGTTAGCAGTTCTTTGCGAGCCATTGTTCATACAGCATAGAAAGAGTTTTAGCTATTAGCAGCTCAACCGCTATGTACTATATCCATGCAGATCATTATCAAAGAAGCTGCATGCATTTAGTAGCTGGCCAGTCTGTGTGCTTCTGCTGTCGGTCAGCTGGCCATTTGGTGAGTTTTAGTGCTTAACCGTGCTGGGCGTTTTACTCAAATTTCAGGAGTATTGTGCATCACTGCAGTGATTTTTTGTATTAATTTCGAAATGCTTTTGTGCAGGTTAGCAAACCTGAGTCGCTACCCAGAAGATCTATCATATTATAGTCAGAAAATGCATCTACTAGAAAAGCAGCCGGCAAGTAATGGAGACTGGTAAACCTATTCCAAGTACCATTTGAAACCAAGTATAAAACGTAAGCAGGACATGAACACCCCCTGACAGGGTAGAGTCAAGTGACAAACACATTCATCACATGTACATATCTAATAATAATAGAAAACAGATTTCTGTCACCCAAGACAATCAGACCTACATTCCCTTTCCAAAATCAAACGTCCATGTTGTGTGTCGGTGAACAACCCTTGGGTTGAAGATGAAATGGCTGACTTTGGTTAAAATTTTTCTCCGCCATTTGTTAAACCTTTAACCCAAATAAGATCTCTATTTAGGCTCTGTTCACTGTCCGAGCTGGAATAACTCAAAGATCAGATTAATTTAAATGGACTCTCCTTTAACGATGTATATACGTGCTCCTACCTTAGTCCACCTACTGCAATAGCCTTGCTGTGAAAACTGCATCACCTCTTCCAAGGAAAAAAATGACACAACATCTACTTCTCTGTGTCCAGCAGGACATTAAGCGAGAGATTAATGCCAGTAGCCCATGTCTTCTCTAAATATTTTTAAGAGTAGGGACTGGCAATAAGACAGTAATTATTATGGTGCTAGGTTCAAAATTTTGTCATTTAATGAAGCAGTGAATCTTCCGTCTTGCATAAACTGCATGGTGTCTGTATCGGGGACTTAAATCACTGGGGAAACGAGGGCAAAAAAATGTGGGAAAAGCTAAAAAGTCATAAATCATGAGGCATGTAGTAATAACATGGTAAATGAGAGCTGAGTCATAGTGCCAGACAACCTTCTGGAAGAATCTAACGAGAGAACTGCAGTACTGCAGCCTGTCAGGCCACATAATTAATTCCCAAAGGTGCAGCACCTGCCCCAGTGATCATTCTAACTAGTTAATGGAGCCCAGTCTTCAGCAAGGCGATGTTAGTCAATTCAAAGCACAAAATATAAACATAAGTAATTACTCATTACTGGGGCCACAATAAAAGCACGGGATACAAGAAAAGAGCTAGAAAAGCTTTAGGAGACATTATTAATAGCGGACAAGGCATAAAGGAATAATGAGGTATAAAGGTCACAATGGGACCTCGCGGCATTGAGTGAAAGCACACTGGATATGAAGCAGTTACATGATTATATCAGGAAGCTTGTTTGTTTGAGTTTTGGGAAGAGCGCGTGATTAAGCTTACAAAAAGAAATCTGGACAGGAATCTGCAGCTTGCTCGTCATCCTCAGTTCAAATGGGTGCCCAGGAAGATGAACTGGCAATGCTTTCCTTGTGGTTTAGATGTAGGAAGAATGTTGCAATCAGAAACCATTGCCGATGTTTGCGAGGTTTGGAAGCCACCATAACAAAGAAAAAAATAGGTTTCATATTCAGATTTCAATCTATTGGCCATCAGTGTAAGACCCCCCATGTGGATTTCTGTCCATACAAAGGGAAGCCCACTATAATGCAGCACTGGGGGACACACAAAGGTTTGTTTTTTACTCTGCTTTTGGTTCACTTAAGATTTAGTTAAATATACCTCACAAATACATCATTTATAGTAATATGTTTCTGGCTTTGTCAAATACCGATGAGATTAGACATTTTTAAAAAATCAATAATACAAATGTTATTACAGCGAAGGAACGGCAAATATTTTGCAGTTGTCTTGTTAATCTAACAGCTGTGACACTTTGCCCTGAGAGGCCAAGCTGCATGTAAAAGAAAGTAAACTGATTTGTCTACGGGCTGCTTTGAAACAGCAGAAAGCTATTCCAAGTGACACTCCAAAGAATAATGGCTAATTTTCCTCTCACATTTAATAATTTTGCATTTAAATGATGGTCAGTTTGCTAATAAATCTAATTTGCATTTTTCAATTTCTATCTGTTGATAGATCCCTCACATCGTAATGTTACTGTATGGCTGTTTCCAGCTTTTGCTTTTTAATTTTTTCCTAGTTCAGCATCTATTCTTACCTGTGAAGATGTTCTGCCTCCAAGCAACTTTTTCTGGTGATTTTTTCCCTGTGATCCCTGTGAGATTTTCCTACACAGAAGCCACCATCACTTCCAGCAATTTCCATTTCTGCTTGTCCTGCTTCCCATGACTTTTAACTTTTTTTTTTTAAATCATGGCACTGTCTCTCTAACCCATAATCCAATTACCAGAGGTGCGGCGCCATGCAGGTCCTGCGTAAAGCTTCCAGTATACATGCGACGTCTGAAATTATGCCGCTTTATTACATTGTTCTCCCAGGGACAAGATCTGCTTTGTAAAAGCAGAGTGTTTGCGACTTAGGAGATTTAAGTTGAGTCTATCCTACGACTTAGCCTCGTGTGAATATGCAGCCAAAATCCAAAACAGAAACACACGGCCTCACAGGCTCATAAGCTCGTAGCTCAGCGGTGTAACCCCAGCCCAGTGGAATAAAACAAACACTGATCTTCCCCTTCGGTAATACTCCGCTCAACATTTTACTTCCTCTGAAAGTCTGGAGCCCACATAGGGCTTGGCTTGGGATTACTCACTACTTCATTTCTGCCTTGGGTAAAGTTACAGCTTTGCAGAGCTTGCCCTTATCTTCTGATAGTCGTCCCGAGCCGGCCCTCTGTATCAGACAGAGACGGCCATTTACATGAGCGATCAGCAGTGCTGTGCATTTAATAGTTGGCGACTTTGGCTGGATGGGTGGCACCGGAATGGGCAGTAATTCTGTGGTCATAGTTGCAGCTCTGTCACCAACTGTCTCATCTGGCTTATCTCATCTCAGACGCCTGCATCAGACTCAGCCCCAGAGGGAGTGCTGTAGGGTGAGACTGCAGCCGGCCGAGCTGAAGTGAATCAACCCAGGCGAAGAGTAGGCAATCTTAATCGAATGTGGCCGTTGTGCGTGCGGGTTTTCGTTTGCGACTCCCTAATACGATTACTACTCAGAGAAATGAGTGGCTTTCCACTGACTGGCTGACATGAGTTTCCACACATGGGTTTGAACAGCTGACCTAAAGGTTACCCCAGAAACCTGCACACACACCGGCCCTTCGTGGATGAGATTTACCCCACCCGACTCAGACTAAGGACGGAGAGAGCGAGGTCACGAAGGGAAATTGTGAAGAAGGAAAATAGGTTAATGGAGAAAAAAAATGCGGATGATTGAAGTCTGCTTATCCTTCAAAAAACCCTTTCATCTAAGGATGAAAAACCAGAGTTACGATGACTTATAAAATGCTTTGACTACTTACGATTATTAAAATTCTAAATTTACATTGCTGCATATTGCAGAGATACATGTGAACTGACAATCCAACTGGAAATGAAAGGACAACGAATGACTGTGAAATGGAGCACAGGGTATGTCTAAAAGCCCTCAGCAAGAGCTGCACATGATCCTGTGCACTCAACCTCAGAAAAACAAAGAGTGGGTGTGGCTTAGCGGGCAGGGCCTGTGACACGGTGGGGGTGGGGGCACATGTACATGCAGACCATGCAGGCTTGCTGTCTCACTGACTCCCTTACCCCCCCCCCCCCCCCACCCTTTCCCTGTCTCTCAATAAAACTCAAATTGCTTTATTGCCATGACAAAGATAATCTTACGCTGCCAAAGCATGGACAGGATTCCTGACACTAAGACATCTGTGTCAGAGTTGTTCACAGTTAACAGAGGACTAATTGGTAGAAAGCACAGACAACAGAACACAAACAGAAATTGAGGGTTATCTACCGATAATAATACAACAAAAATAAATCAGAAAAACTGCGGCTAAAAGACCGTGATGAATTATCTTGCTTTGTGGTTACTGTGTGGGGCTGCCCTACCAAGATCAAGCTGGGGGTGTCCACCAGCTCCAGAGGCCTCTGGTAAGCGGCTCCCAGAGGGCATGGCTACCACACACGACCCATTTTCCTCCTCACGCGATCAGGTCGGGGTTGCTGCGCTTTAGCTACCCTCCTGCACGGCGGCTTACAAGCGGCCATAATCGCGAATCGGCTTTCCCCATTCCGAGCATGAGCTTCAGTGACCACGTTTCACTGGCGTTGCCTGCAAACTGCTCGGCGTTTACCTATGAATGCTCTTTCAGCTGGGCCTACACTGCTGGAGGCCGACGCCTGTGGGCTTTAACTCACCCGGTATCCTGGAGGCTTTCCATAGCTTGGGATGGCAGTAGCACTTTAAGCCCACAGCTACATAAACATTATTACTACGTCCCACACACGACTGGCTAAGAGTTTGCAGTGGATCAGATTTTGCTAGCTGTGGACCACGGGAAGGAGGTCAGAGGAGGTCTATTGCTTGAGTCTGCAAAAAGTAAAACACAGCTGGCACTGTACTAAAGATAAACTTAAAATCCTTACCTTTTCACTCCCGCCCTTAAGGAGGCCGAGTATCTCCAGTCCGCACCCGGAGGCTTTGGCTGCAAGAGAAGGTGGACGAAACATCAATGGAGAGCCAAAACAAGTGTGTCTTTCTGCGGTCTTCACACATCAGACAACGTGCTTTTAATTAGGAAGGGATATCGGTGCGGTATCCTGACATCTATTAAGACAGAGGCGCTGCGAGGCCATGGCCAATTCGTGTCGATGCCCTTCATCAGCACGATGACTTTGGGAGATAAGCTCTTTACCACTCTAATCCATATCAGGCAGGATTAAAGAGCGCTAGCTGACTCAACTTGCTCTTTCACACACGCATCACACAGCCCTAAAGCCTCCCTGGCAGAAAGCTTTTACATCGGGCAGTTAAGTTGCGATTAAAATGCACTAATGTACATCTCATTAGGTCTGTGATTGGTTGTCTCAGCTAATCAAAACCACCTCCTAGTATACAGTTGGCCAGTCGCCACCAGTACCATCCTTCAGTCTTCAATTGAGTATCTCCGTGACTATGGCCAATCCTTTATTAGTGCTGTGGGTGTCAATGCAGCTAAATCTTCACATCTGGCAGCAGCCTCGAGCTGAGCAGTCAGACGAAAGGTGACATGGCAACAACACAGAACCACTGCTCAGGTCGTAAAAGGTAGAATCAGTCTAGGAATTTGCAGGTTTGTCTGTTTGGACGTGCCATCTACTTGGAGTCTCCTTTGTGGAAGGCAGGTGTAACGTGTTATTCAGTGACAACTGTCAGAGCATTGCAATTACAGCTCAGTCAAAGAGAAAATACGATTTTGAAGTGCCCGAACTAGGTGCTTCCTAGTAACTACACTCAGAAAAAAAATGGCAAAAATTTGTACCTTTGTTTGTTACTGGGACTGTGCCCTTTTAAGATAAGGAATTGGACCCCGAGAAACATTCCAAAGGTACAAACAGCGTTACTGTACCATCAATGGTATGGAAATGTTCAATTATATACATCTAAGGGTACAATTGGCAGACCCTTGAGGGTACAGCCCCAGTGACAAGCAAAGGTACATTTTTCAGCCAGTGGATATAACTTGGCATGGGATCTTAATGCTAACCACCTACAGGTCACTGCTGTGTGTGAAATCTGCAAGGTCATCTGGGTGCTGTGGAAAATCCTAGAAGCCTTATGAGAACTCAAGCTGACCCAGCCTCTCACACAGCCTGAACCCAATACGGAGCTATCTTCCCATTTCCATCAGGCAGGCCTGCCCTCACTCTCACACAGCCTGAACCCAATACAGAGCTATATTCCCATTTCCATCAGGTAGGCCTGCCCTCACTCTCACACAGCCAGAACCTGATATGGAGCTGTCTTCCCGTGTCCATCAGGCAGGCCTGCACTCTCTCTCTCTCTCTCTCACTCACATGGCTTATTTGCAGCTCGCCCGCTGTCAGGAGTGGATGAGAACTACCGAGCCTAGCCACAGCTCGGACTGCTGACAGTCACACCTTGCATGGATACAGCAGAAAACCACCAATCACAGCGTTCCCTCTGGCCGCCCAGCCCCCGACGCCCACACCCCCTCACATTAATAGGAAGACGTTAGGTGAAAATAGGCTGACAGAAAAATGCTTATCTAAAGACCTGCCTTTGCAGATGATTTACATACATTTTAAATGCATACCAATGATCTTCATTGTATAAGGACTGCACTTCAACATTCATCTCTGTCATGCTGATTTCAGCGACAGAAATGCTAGGACTGCATTAGCTTAGGAACATCCGCGCCAACAGCAAAGCGGTAAATAACGGCAGCAGTTAGACATCCAGACACCCACATCAGCTGTGGTGAGTCATTCATAGCTGGGCTGCCTTCATGACAATTAACAGCTGTGGCTCTGGAGCCAAGAATGGCTGCACAGTCTAGTTAGCACAGAACAGCACAGGCTAACAGAGGGAGGACAGAGCACAGGCTAATGCAGACAAACAGATAGAAAAACATGCCGGTGGCGATGTATATCATCGAACAAACACTTAGTAGTAATTTCAAAGCTGAAAATGGAAGACCAATGAGCATGACACACACCTGAATTAATCATACACACAGCCAGGACAAACAGCAGTGGTAAAGGCCCACAGACAAGATAAAAAAGTGTTTTACTTTTCCTTCAGGACATCCATTTGTTTATGAGGACAAATGTTTCAAGAGCTAGAAAAATTGCAATGGAAATGCACAGTACAAAAAAAGTACTAAATTTTCTGGAATACCAGCTGACTTAAATAAGGTTTTACTGGTGGACACAACTGTATGTTAATGAGTTTTGACACAATAAAACACACACGCGCAGGGAAAGACAAATTTTCACATACTTGCATATTCATTTTGCAAAAATACTGATACCTTACAATACACTCTATCCATTAAATACAGTGACAGTAAAAAAATCAATTATAAGGTCACAAGAGATTTTAAATGTTTCGATATAAATCTCAAGACAGAAGAGATAATTAACCATGTTTCACCAGGACTGGCATACAATGAGATTTACACAAAATTGCTTTAGATAAGATCTGCTACATAATAAATGAAAATGGGTTATTTATCGTCGTAAAATGGTTTACTGCTCACTGGAATAAGGCACCCAGGACCCCACCCAGTTTACGGTTAGGGAGATCAGAATTAATGCTCGCTGGTCATCCATGTCGCTCACCAGTGACACAGCTTAACCTATCATAAAACGTATTACTCAGTGGAAACAGATTTTTTAAAATAATGTAAAAAAAATGAATAGACAAGGGGCAAGTCAGTCAATCCATAGAAACAAAGAATGCATTTAATAATTATTTTTTTAAGAATAGATATTTTACAGATTATGGCATTATACCAAAAACCAACAAGCACCAAGCAGGACAGTGCAACTTTTCAAACCTTGTAAATACCCGGAAGACTTTGCAACTGAACGCCTGCATATGCAGCTGTAGCAAAGTAAGTGAAAAAGGAATCGACACAATGACCAGGCCGCAGGAGGGTGGGTGTGACCCCAACTGATGCTGTACACACACCTGGACGGAGGCATCGGGCATGCTGAGTCTGCGGACGAACACCTGGCTCTGGCCACTCTGGCCGGTGAAGAACCGCTCGGAACCCATGGTGCCGCCAGGGACCCCGGTGTTGTAGAACATGAAGGTATCGCTGCCTGAGGTGGCGGTCAGGCACGTCTTGTAGCAGTAGGTCTTAGTCAGCGAGCCGTTGCCCCGAACCTCAATGTAGTGCGGCTCCACCTTGAGGTCGCGCCGCAACACTACATTGTTACCGGGCTGCGACCCACCCCCGGCAGCTCCAGCACCACCGGGAGTACCCTCCGTCGGGGCTTTCTGGGAAACACAGCAGGGGGAGCAGGACCCCGGATGAGTACAATAGGCATGGCAGCGTACGATAGCCAACACCACCACGGTCAGGAGGAACACAAACGTAGTTGCACTGAGCGCCACAATCAGGTACAAGGTCACGTTGGAGAACAAGAGTGGACTATGAGGGCGGATGATCTTCTTGGGGTCAGGAGTCAGCTTGGGGGGGACCTCCATCACAGCCACGTTGAGAGTGATGGTAGCAGAGAGTGGGGGCAAACCGTGATCGCGCACCAGCACTACGAAACTGAAGAAGGTAGAGTTGTCCTCCACCACTTTGCGAGTAGTGCGGACCTCGCCTGTGTGCTCGTGCACCTTGAAGAGGTCCGGCTCGCTGGCCTGTTCAAGAGAATAGAGCAGCCAGGCATTGGGGCCGGTGTCAACGTCGTACGCCGTGACCTTGGTCACCAGGTGTCCTGCCTCCACGTTTTTCAGCACAGTCTCAGTGAGTCGCGTGCCATTGGCCAGCGGGCTGACAATTTTGGGAGCGTGATCATTCTGGTCCATGACGTAGATGTAAACGGTTGCCACGCGACTGCGTGGCGGGACGCCCCCATCTTGAGCCTTCACCTGGAAGTGGAACTCTCGCAGAGTTTCGAAGTCGAAGGCGCGCAGGGCGTAGGCCTCCCCCGTGTCTGCCTTGATGGCCACGTAAGACGTGATGGGGATACCATGGTTGTTGTCATTTAGGACGGTGTAGGTGATGCGGGCATTCTCATTGATGTCCGCATCCAGGGCCCTGACAGTGCAGAGAGAGGCTCCAGGGGCATTGTTCTCTGGTACATAGACGGTGTAAGACGTCTGCTCGAAGCGCGGCGAGTTGTCATTCACGTCTGCCACGTCCACCTGAATGATCTTCTGAGAAGAAAGCGGAGGGGTGCCCCCATCTGTGGCACTGAGCGTTACGTTATAGCTAGCTACGGTCTCACGGTCCAGGAAGGCCGATGTAACTAAGGTGTAGTAGTTCCTGAAGGACTTAATCTTGAAGGGCAGACCGGGGGAGATCTCCAGGTTCACCTGCTTGTTGTTACCCGAATCTCGATCTGTCACACTGATCAGTGCCACCACTGTGTCAGCCCGTGCATCTTCCCGTACGGGGCTGGAGAGCGAAGACAACACGATTTCCGGCACATTGTCGTTCACATCAAGCACTTCCACAACCACCTTGCAGTGTACAGCTACAGCTGATGGGCCCTTGTCCATGGCCTGGACATACATCTCATAGGAGTTCGTCTCCTCAAAGTCCACGTGGTTGCGCACTCTGATCTCACCTGAATTAGGGTCTATGCTGAACATCTGCCTCACCCTCTCTGGGGTATAACTGCTGAAGGAGTAGTACACTTCTCCATTGGAGCCCTCATCCAGGTCTGTAGCATTTAATTTTATGACTAATGCGTCCTTTGGCGAGTTTTCCAGCAACTTCACTTTATACACGGAGGTGTCAAACACGGGGACGTTGTCATTAGCATCCAGCACACGCACGTTTATTTTCACGGTGCCAGTTTTTGCGGGCGTGCCCCCGTCAACGGCGGATAGGACTACGTGATGAAAAGGGGTCTGCTCGCGATCCAGTGGTTTTTTAAGAACGAGCTCTATCATTTTATTACCGGGAGAAGGTTTGCTGGAGTCGAGCGTAAAATGCTCGTTGGGACTGAGTCGGTAAAGCCGTATTGAATTGGAAGTATCATCGGCATCTTGCGCGCTTTCAACAGGGAATCGAGCTCCCGGTAAAGTTGATTCTGAAATGTCCAGTTGGTACTCGTCCCTTGGAAATTGTGGTGCGTTATCATTTACATCAAGAACCTCCACCTCCACATTGTACACGTCCAAAGGATTCTCCAGAACCACCTCCAGGCTCAAAATACAAATGCTACTAAACTCGCATAACGTCTCCCTGTCTATCCTGTCGTTAACATACAATTTCCCGTTTTTATGATTGATGCTGAAATATCGTTTTGTGCTTTCCGAATTTATTTTAATCCGACGGGTGGAGATCTTTCGCAGATCTAGACCCAAATCTGTCACAATATCTCCTACCACTGCGCCCTCCTCCAGTTCCTCGGGAATCGAATAGCGTATTTGTCCAGATACAAGGCCACAAAACAAAAATACGGAAATAATAGAAATAGGCACATACTTCGTTATGCTGTTACATCTCCCAGCCCGAGCCATCGCAAGCCCACAGAATCCGCAGACGGATGATTATCAGCTTTCCGCCTTGACGTACCTTTCCTCGAGCCACCACATTAAAAATGCCCATTGAAGGATACACCGTTATATGCCAGAGGGCCAAAATATCCTCTCCGACACATCATAAAGGCGGTTTTCCACTGATACATCCATGCTTTTCTTTGTTCTTCCTAATTTCCTCCTCGCCACGGTTGTCTCCGGTTTCCTTCTGCTCTCTCGCTTGCTCCGCTACTCTGCCTGCTGCTGTGCGCGATGGTGTCTGTGCTGGGCTGCGGGGGAGGGGTGCGAGTGCAGGGATCGCTGGCTGCATTTCAGCACCTCCAAAAGAATAATGAAAAACGGAAGCCAGGTGCAGATTCCAAGAAGTAAATTTGTATTGTCACCGCCAGTTATTATATTTTGATTTGTTGTTTAGATATATATTTATTTACCATTGTTTATTCAACAACAAATGTAACTGAAAATCGCGGAGTCTCTCGTTTCAAAACAACGCCCCGATCATTTTAACGAGACCCCTTTGTTTCGATTGAAAACTGCGTTATGAAATTGCCTAGCAAAGATGCCCGGAACAAAAAGAAATATATTATGCACGGCGCGCGATAAACTTATAAATAATTCTGCAGTATGGATTTCAATCCAGTTTTCCCAGGTCGAAGTACATAATCAGCACCTCATTTTAGATAGCAATTACATCTCAACACGGTAAGGCTGGGCGCTCCTCGTTTGCCAAGCGCTGTATTCAAAACGGTCCACAGACAGGCTGCCCCCACTTCTACTTATCCGGATCGAAAGCTAGCAAAACGTTTTGTTTGGGGCATTTCACAATTGTTGCTGTTTGTTCTAGGCCACCACTGGGTGGTCCCTAATTCTCATAATACCACCAGACTGACCCGAGGACGCTGACCGTATTATCCGGTTCATCACCGAGATTCCCTTAAGTGGCTCCAAACTTAGCCACCGAGATAAACTGTATTCCGATGTCAAAGGTCAAAATGGAATCGCTCAGAAAAATCATGGGAAAAGGGAAACTCCCACCGATGCGTGCTGCGGTTATTGGTGCAGCACTGTGCCGTAGTCTGGTGTTTCTTTGTACGCTATTGTGTTTAATTATTGAATAGGGAGAATGGGTTGATCAATAATGTGCCATTAAGTTTACTTATCCCGTAACAATAAAATGACATAACCTTATATGGCTTATCATAGCTTTGTTCTCTTATAGGTAATGGTGTAGTGATATTTTGAATAAAAATAATAAAAGTATAAAATGACAAAATATTAATCCCTTTCTGGGTGTACACCAGCCTTATGCCCTGGCTAGGCTCCAGCCCCCCCATGTCCCAGACCAGGATCAGTGGTTAGAGTATGACAAAATATATAATTTCACCCGGCTATTGTGTAAATATAATATCATTTCTACTTGGAGCTGAATTCAGGGTTTATAGATATGGCACTCTAATAAAAGCAGAGCAGCAACTTTTTATGAATCAATAAAAAAGTACCACAGCAGCAAAAGCTATATCACAGCCCCTGCAAGCTAATGATTTAAAGAATATCACATACCCATTAAACCCTCCAGACCTGTGCTTCCATAACCTCCCTTATGACCCTAAGCATTAGCAGCAGTCAGTAGGAGCATCACCATATAACCATCGGCAAACAGATGCCAGGTTCGCGTCCACATCCGTGTGAATTAATCTTTCACTTCTTTGTAATAAATGCCAGCCGCAGTAACAGGGTGTTAGTGCATTAGCATTTAAATGTCAAATCAACCAGGACAAGGTGCAGCTCTGTGATCACAGGTGACAGACCAGAACCTGTAGCCTGAATCATTCTTTCCTTCTTCCATCCAACTAAAAGTCACACTGTCGTATGAATGTGTGTGTAGGATGGTGCAGGGGGAGTATGGGGACAGTGTGGGGGTACAGTGGGGATGACATAGGGGCAGTGTAGGATGGTGCAGGAGGAGTACGGGGACAGTGTGGGGGTGCAATGGGGATGACATAGGGGCAGTGTAGGATGGTGCAGGAGGAGTATGGGGACAGTGTGGGGGTACAGTGGGGATGACATAGGAGCAGTGTAGGATGGTGCAGGGGGAGTATGGGGACAGTGTGGGGGTACAGTGGGGATGACATAGGAGCAGTGTAGGATGGTGCAGGGGGAGTATCGAAGCAGTGTGGGGGTACAGTGGGGATGATGTAGGAGCAGTGTTGGATGGATAAAATTTGCTTAAAACAACTTACAATAATAGCATTTATAATTATCACATCATTTAAACATCTTTCATGTTTTTGGTAACACATTGAAGACAATTATGGGCTAATTTATCAATGGCAAATTACTGCTTAAAGAGCTCAGTAATGGAATGAAGAATTTAGAGTTGAATTTTGCTTGAAATGTGTCAAAAATCCTAAAACTGCACATGCACATATAGTACTGCATTCTTTGCTTGGTTTAATATGGCTCTCCCCCCTACTGGTGCACCTGTTGACCTATTAGCGCACTGCACACTCCAAGGTGCGGTCAGCTGAAGGCAAACAGCGCCACCTGCAGCCAAGGTGAGCCGCCACCACGGAAACACATGCATGCCCTGGCAGGAGACAGGAAAGCGGGGAAAGTGGTAACTGGGAGAAAGCAGAGCCAGAGATACAGGCAGGGCTGGAACACGAGCTGCGGGATGCACTCAAATGATACACTGAGCAGGACGCTCAAGCTGAGAAGGGAGCGGCAGTGTTACCTAACTCGCATTGAGAAAGCCTGCCGCACCTGCTGTGCACAGGGGGGTGGCGTCCTGAAACCCTCCCCAAATTGGTACTTGTTCTCTGTCCTGTGCATGAGTGGTCTTTCAGTTTCTGTGCACCTGTGAGCTGAAATGGATAGTAATTAATGGCCATGTTCAGTTGTATAATTACTGCAACCGATTGTACGGGATACTGTTAGTGGTAGAACATACATTATTTAAGTTGCCGAACTTGTTAAACTTATTGAGTTTCAGCAACTCGGCAACTGTGTTCTGACTGGACGACCCGCTGATTCTGACGCCGACAGCCTATCTCGTTTATGGCGCAGAATGTGAATGTGCCTGGTGTACGAGTACCTCACGTGTCTACCTGGCGGCAGGGAGACGGAAGCAGTGTGACATTTAGCCAACGCCTCCGTGGGACTGCATGTATTCATGGAAATCCAGCCATCTAGATCTCATCGCTTCCACCTACAGACTCACAGCGCTAGACCTACCCGCTGCAGCTCTCCGCTTCATCTGCTGTCTGTCTGGGATGTGCACCACTGTGAGTAGAAAAGCACAGGCCTGGCTTCCATACTTCAGAAGCCGCTTGTATACTCCCAAATTTGCAGGCATGGAATAAATAGCCCACTTGTGAGGTCAACGATGTGTTTGTTCTTGTTTAAAGATAGATATATTCGCTGTAACCTTCCCAGACTCCTGTAATTATAATATCTCACATTTCACCCTCTCCCCTCTCTCCTGTTTCTGGAAGCCAATGCAAACCCATCTTGGTCTAGTCTCTTCCATGACGGCATATGAATTTTAAGTAAGAAGCTCGGAAATGAGAAGTGAGAGGCTGGAATCACATCCAGGGCGTCCCCTGTTTTTGGGTTCTATACTTCCTGAAATATGCCCCACCCTTACACCATCACTATGCGTCAGATAAGTGGTTGTAGAAGATTGATGGACGGATTATTAGCGTTATCAGTATCATGATCATCCTAGATTAACTTTCAGATGACTTGTACATTTAGCAAGAAAAAATGTTCGATATTTCACTTGCGCAATTCACATTACGTAACTTAAACCAGGAAAATAAGCATTTCCACATCTCGTACGAAGAGATTTAAATATATAGCAGATGCTGTGGTCTAACAGCTATGGAGCCATTTAGGTCGCAGCCAGACCTCTCTTGGGCCACACGAAATATTCAGAGATAAGTGTTTCCTGCGCTGGTCACTGTGCTCATTAATAGGGTAGCATGAATCTCAGTGTTAGCTGCTGGTGGATGCTGTGGCCCACAGGGACGGAGTGTGTGGCCTCACTGGCTTTCAGATCAATCTCACATCTCACACTTCCTACATTCACTCACAGTCTTTAAGCCTCAGTGAATAATACTTCTATATTTAATTATAGTCTCATAGCTCTTATACTTATGGCATGTCAATTTACACTCTGCTGAAGACTCACCGCTTCTCTCTCTCTCTCTTACACACACACTCACACAGAAATAGATTCTTTCACACCCACTCACATTCATGAAGTTTTTTCCACAATGCATGCACAACTATGCTCATTAAATCTATGTAAATATATGTTAATGCAACTCATATTCCCAAAAGCTCAGATAGAAATAAACACTGTAATATGACGATATGTGTATGCTGAAATACTACTACAATACTACAGCATTAAATAACACAGACAAAGCTGATGTAGATATCCTACATACACTCACATATGCACACAGGTGGAAAGGGTTAGTACAAAATAGACAGAAGTAATCCATTTCAGATTTAAATTCCAGTTTACTAGCATTTACTGCATTTGATAAACTTTCATACCTTACATATTGCTGTATGTGTGGAAGAATTATTGTTTTGTAATTTCCTTTGTGTCTCAAAAATATTCTCCTGTAGAGTAAAGATACTTCATTCATCTATTACACACCTAGGAGAAGCATCAGGAGCTGCAGGAGAGGGCTAATGTCTAGAGAAGCTAATGTCAACCTCTAAAGGCGCAAACTGGTACTGCAACAGCGGCGATAGGCTTCTCTACCGCTTTCACCCGCACTCTCCCTGAAAAGACACAGCTGAGCATTTCTAATGCAGACTGGAGAGCAGCAAATCCTGGGAGGACGGGGTTGACGGGAAAACTGTGTCAGCACTCCATCTGAGACAAACACTGGGAAGCTCTACTAAGCCAGCCGGGGTTGCACATAGCCAGGCACACGAGGACAGGGGGTTCAATGCAAGGACAGTGTGAGGGTGTAGTGGGGATGATGCAGGAGCAGTGTAGGATGGTGCAGGGGGAGTATCGAGGCAGTGTGAGGGTGTAGTGGGGATGATTCAGGAGCAGTGTAGGATGGTGCAGGGGGAGTATCGAGGCAGTGTGAGGGTGTAGTTGGGATAATGCAGGAGCAGTGTAGGATGGTGCGGGGGAGCATCGAGGCAGTGTGAGGGCGTAGTGGGGATGATTCAGGAGCAGTGTAGGATGGTGCAGGGGGAGTATCGAGGCAGTGTGAAGGTGTAGTTGGGATAATGCAGGAGCAGTGTAGGATGGTGCGGGGGAGCATCGAGGCAGTGTGAGGGCATAGTGGGGATGATTCAGGAGCAGTGTAGGATGGTGCAGGGAGAGTATTGAGGCAGTGTGAGGGCGTAGTGGGGATGATTCTGGAGCAGTGTAGGATGGTGCGGAGGAGAATATTAGAAGCCATCACAACAATAGTGAAGGGACAGTGTAGTATGAGAACACTGTGACTTAATACAGGGTCAGCATGAGGACACTATAGACACCCTATAGGGACAGTGTATAAACAGCAAAGACAGAGAAGACTAAAGACTGTGCCACCAGATGGACGGGGTTCATGCATAATTAGGCTTCTTTCGTGGGTAAAGGTTGCCTTAGGCAAATTGTGATGTTCTGCCTATTTTTAGTCTCCATTATTTGTTTATCCATCCATTCCTGCTCCAACTGCTTCTCCAGTCCCGAGTTGGTCTGTCATGCAAGCCAGAAGCGGCACGAGGCACAAGGCAGGGCAGTCCAGTCCATTGCAGCATATCTGCTCAGCTTTTCTGAAACAAAGATCTGACAACTAGCCAATTAAATACTAACAAAAGTGTTGTATCATATTAACTATTCAATAGACAAGTTGACATTTTAACCAATGCCCATTTCAGTAATAAGAATGAACTGGAACAAATGCATAAAGGATCCGTTTATGTCTGCTTCTTCTTAATACTCTCATATCTGAATTAGATGCATTAGTAGCATATTGAGATATGAAATAAAACAACTATGATGAAATGTTACATATGTAACTGAGATCTCCTGCAGCAGTGCTTTATCTGTAAGCGAAACAGCAGTGGCACTAGAAATGGCAAGCTTCAGAGGCAGACATTAATTCCCTAATGTACCCCTATATATAGCATTATTTAGAAACAAAAAGAAATGTCTTATTCGTGTGTCTGGTCCAGAAAAGTTATTGTTGTCCATGGTCTAAGCATCCTTGGGTTTTTTTAGAGCAATTAAACAGGGCTCTCCAACTCCGGTCCTGAAGATCAGTAGGGTTTCGATCCTACCCGGCTTCTGATGAGCCGCAACTGTTCTCAAGTAAATACCAGGAAAACCTGTGGCTCATCAGACCTACTGGACAGAAGCTCCCCAGGACCGGAGAATGAGACCCCTGTATTAAATGGATTGGGTAGTTCTGAAAGAAAACATTGTTAGGAAAGAGAAAGGGACACACACACACTATCTTCTGTTTTCAACCTTTCAAATGATAGTGTGGATAAAGATTTTGCATTGACAGGAGTTATCAAAAGTATGAAATAGGTCATGTGTGCATGTGTGCAAATCACATTCACTGAATATACACACTTTCAAACTGTACAGCTTTAATGCTTTGTTAAATTCAATTAACATTATTATGTTATAATTAAACTATATTTGCTGGTGATATGTACAAAAATCCATATTTCCAAGCAATGAAGCCTTGTCACTTGCCCCAGGGCCCTAATCACAGGAAAAGGGTGCATGAGGATGGTGAGAAAACTGCATGAGGACAGAAAGGACCACCCACCACTGTGACACTTTTATTGGCAGACAGTCAGGGATCATGTGCCAGCAGCAGAAAAAGATACCTGACTACATTCTTCATTCTTAGATGGACACTGAGCGGAGACTGAGCCTGAGACAGAGACTGAGTTCAGCATAATGTCCAGCAAACAGGTTGGACAGAATGAGGACTGGGGTGCTAAACAATGCAATCAGGGTCAGCACACAGGCGTTAATCCCTCCCCAGCATGCATTTGGGCTGCAGAAGTCACACAGCTGTCACAGCTGGGTAAAGGCTTTGCTAAAGACTATCTGCTCTCTGTAAATGGGTAATACTATAAAAGGGTAATGCAAAAAAAATCAAGTCTGGTCACTTCCTGTAATTGAGTCATGTTTAATCTGATGGAGTTTTTGTGGAAAATGTAATTTTCCCAGTATTACTAAATAGCTTTGAATACTTTAGGCTGTATATTAATAAACCTCTGGAAACAAACTTTTATCTTCTTTTCAGGGTGAAAAAATAGAAATATATGACCAGAGTACTGTTTTAGATTCATGGAAAATTTAGCATTTAATGCAGTAGAACAAAGTTTCAAATTCCAGAGTTAGCTGTAACAGACTCACAATTAAATGACCTGGAAACAGGACTACAGCATCTGGGCCTCTGATTGTGATTGCAGAAGAGGTTGAAATGATAGATAGGCCACCAACTGTATTTGTTTGCTCAGGCAAGAAAATTAAAGTGGAACAGAAGGTAGGTGCTTTGCAGTGTTGACGCAGCAGATGTATGAGCCCCTACTCAGGGCTGGAAAAGTGACCTTACTCAGTAAAGCCAGAGGATCTTTAAAGGATCACTCTGACCTGCACTAAGAATGAAAAGTCAAACAATGAAGCATTAATATTCATACTCACTCTCGTCCAATGATGCCTACAACTGGCCGGCGGTGAACAGCACTGACATAAATGCCATGACGTCTCTTTGACTGCAGGACAGAGTCAGTGATCACTATACCATTCCAAGGTGTCGGCATGCCATTAACTGTCAGTGCAACATCCACTGCATTTAAATTTGCACATCACAGTTTCATTAAGAGTGTTATTTGTAGGGCCTGACTGGATCAACAACCGAGATAAAACACATTGTCAACAGATCAATACTGTCAGTACTTGAATGGGCTACTTCGCAAACTCCAGATCACATCTGTAGGTAATATTTTCTTTGCACTGTTGGTTAGGATTGCTAATTGCATTGGCTGCAAAATAAACTGCATCACCCAGGCACCTGTTCGATGTCCCAAAATCTCAATCTGCCGAAGGTCAAAAACAGCTTCGTGGAAGCCTGACACGTGAATGCCGTGCGTTTCTGTACCTACACTGGATGGGAGTGGGGAGGGAGCTTGTGTTTTAATACAGCTTCTTGCAGCTGTTCTTCATTAGATGTGCAGGGCACCGCTGGGTGTGTCCAAAGAGTGCTGGGCAAGAGGAGAAAGGAACAACGTTTGACTACGATCTCCTACAACAGCTTCCGCACCCATTAACTGGCACTCCAGACAAACAGATGGAGGAGAACTTCTGATGCTCCTTAATCGCTGTATACATGCCTGGCTTGTTGAAAGCTATTCCAGTACTTTCACAGTAAGCTCCTGGAGGAGCCCACGCCTCCTAAATCAGGCCTCAGAAACCAAGTTTTCCATGTTTAGCCTTGTAACAGTGTCAGTTTGGCTCACGCTAAGGCTCTGCACTGCCACAGCTTCTGCAGTCCATACTGAGCTTAATAATGGTTACCGCTATCACTATTATGACCCTTGTCCAGCTTATTAATAAAGTAATCGTCTAACATTACTCCTGCCTTCGCAAAGCTAGTAACATTTTACTTCCACATTCATTTAATAGCAGTGTTTTTTAACTTCTTATATTAGTTTAGTTAATATAGCTTGGACCCGATTTCAATGTGCTAGCAATTTACATAAATAAAAACTTATAAAACTGGCAACCTCACACATTAAATATCTAAACTGTTAATGCTAATTATTTCTTGAACAGCACAATTTCAGTGGATCTTTAAAGAGGCAGTGATCATTAGTCACTTCAGATGAATCCTTGCAGCCTTTGGACCTAATGCTTGATAACCCAGACCAATAAATGACAGCAACAAAAGGCAGAGGAGTAATTGAGAAACTGTTAGGACATAATACTGGATAAAACTACATAATACTACATAATATTAATACTACATAATACTACATAATATTCCATTCTGCTGTTGCAAACACATCCTAACACATGTCTTGGGCTGTATGTTCTCCACAGAACACGGAAGATGCTCAGGAAGAATTTTCAGGAAGATAAATATTTACAAAAAGAATTATGTCTACAGCAGGTTTGGATGACCACCCTGACGAATGGTCTAGCTTCTCCTTGGCTGAGAACCCATGAGATACAAGAAAGGCAGTCAGGCAGAAAATGCTGCATGTGATCAGCAGAAACAACACTGCTGTTTTATTAATTCACCACTGTGAGGCTCACAGGACAAGAAGGCTTAGAATCTGCAGATGCAAACGTGTAATGGAAACTGCAGGATGGTCTGCAAGTCATTGCATTCATTTTCTTTTTTGCACATCATAACACATAGTGTTGTGTTTATAACACAAAAACACTGGCAGATGCCTTAATTGAGTGAAAGAGAGGGAGGAGAAAATGCAAATTGCCATACAAATATCCCTACATTTTTAAGTGATATATATATATATATATATATATATATATATATTCAGTTCATTCCTCCCACTGGAAACCTCACATGTATACTAAACATTCATGAGGATTAAGGTGCTGATGTCATGTATATCATACAAACCTGTAACATGTTACTTTTTTAGCTCTCATTTTTCTGCATACAATCTCATTATGCTAGGAATCAGAATACAAAAAATATCCAGTACAATACTTAAAACTATTTTGAAATGTAACAGATTGTAATGGTTTGCAGTCAAACTATGTTGTCGAGGAATGTGTTTAACAGAAAAAAGCATGTTTGTGGACTTTGCTAACTACTGCAGTGCATGATGGGTACGATATTTGGAGGCTACTTAAATTTCATCATCTGTAACTGCTGTAACTGGCTTAGGCAGGTCCTAGGTGTGTATTCGTAAAGGGGTGGGCATGTTCCATTTTTGCCCCAGGGCCCAGTACAGTTGTTCTGCCACTGGGGGGCAGCACTGTGGTGCAGTAGTTAGTACTGTTGCCTAATACTTCTGGGATCTGGGTTTGAGTCTCAGCCAAGGCTCCATGTGTTTCATGTTCTCCCTGGGTCATCGTGGGGTTTCCTCAGGGTACTCTGGTTCGCCCCCCACCCCCTACAGTCCAAAAACATGATAAGGTGAATTGGAGTGACCAAATCACCCATAGGTGTGCATGCGTGAGTGAATGGTGTGTGAGCGAATGGTGCATGAGAAAATGGTGCGTGAGTGAATGGTGTGAGTGAATGGTGTGTGAGTGAGTGGTGTGTGAGTGAATGGTGTGTGAGTGAGTGGTGTGTGAGTGAATGGTGTGTGAGTGAGTGCTGTGTGAGTGAATGGTGTTTGAGTGAATGGTGCATGAGTGAATGGTGTGAGTGAGTGGTGTGTGAGTGAGCGGTGTGTGAGTGAGCGGTGTGTGAGTGAGCGGTGTGTGAGTGAGCGGTGTGTGAGTGAATAATGTGAGTGAATGATGTGTGAGTGAATTGTGTGTGAGTGAGTGGTGTGTGAGTGAATGGTGTGTGAGTGAATGGTGTGGGAGTGAGTGGTGTGTGAGTGAATGATGTGTGAGTAAGTGGTGTGTGAGTGTGCCCTGAAATGCACTGGCGCCCCATCCTGGGTTGTTCCCTGCCTTGTACTTGTACCCAGACCCCTGTCACCCTGAATAAGACAAGCGGCTTCAGGAAGTGGATGGGATGGTTACATTAATGCAACGGTGTACATTTCCACTGTGTATTATAAGCAAAGAGAAACAAATTTTAAATACTGACAGAAGCTTAATTTAAATTTTTGCCTTTTCTCTTTTAAATTGAATACGGTTTAAGTGCTTCAATATTTAGTTGCTATACTTATCACCTCTCGGGTCCAGAGTCTGCTTTTAGACATTTAGATATTTTTACATACTGATGTACCATTTGACATTTCAAAGGACTTCAGCAGTGGTAGTTTTAATTGTACCGGAAATGGCTGAGCAATGTTATTGGAAAATGGAGAACTAATGAAGCCATAGCATATAATAACAATGACAGCAGCAATTGGACTAGTAGCAGCAGAAAACAAACTAATTGCTTCCCTTCTTATAAAGGATATGAACTCGCCAACAGTTCATTCAGTTTCATTTTTCCTGTTAAGGTCTATTGATTATATAGGTTTGAGGCATAAAGTGTTAGTATATAAGTAATTATGATATGCATTTATCACATTCATATATAAAAAAAACATGACTGGTGAATTGTTCCAAGTATCCAAAATAACTGCATACATATATATAATATAATAATCAACAAACATTTTAAAATATATTAGTCAAAAAACCCTGTAAATATATCCACAGATTAATATTCTATGTGTTTGTTATTTCTAAACCAATATCCCCAGTAACCTAAATTAGCTAACTTATTATTACAGTTATTTACTGCCGGAGACCTATCCCAGGAAATACCGGGGACAAAGCAGGAAACAGGCCTATCCCAGGAAATACCGGGGACAAAGCAGGAAACAGGCCTATCCCAGGA
>JABFEB020000002.1:2795364-2808480 GCA_019775895.2 Stomatorhinus ivindoensis | reverse complement strand
AAATCCTTGGCAATATTCCCAACAACCGTTCCCTGGTTTACCTCTTCTGAGACCGAATATACAATCTGGCCGAGGTTCGGATCCAGGAAGGTAAGAAGCACGACAAACTGCGCCCAAGCCGTCGTCCTTTTCTTGAAAACGCCCATCGCTGTTATGTAATTAGATGCATCAACATTTCAGCAGCTAGCCTACATTAGGAAAGAAAATAATAATCGTCCGATAATTACGTAAAAAATCCCAGTTCATCCATCGGACAGGCACTGAATATGTTAGCCGAGTGTGTAGAATTTCAACAAAAGATGGACACGCGCAGCAGCGAGGGAGGAGTCCCAGAAAATGTATTGGTATTATACTGGGTTTTGCGGTCAACAGTGACGCCCAGTGTATTCGAAGCGTACAGCATGAAAATAAACAGATTGATGACAGATATACATTTTCGGATTTCACACAGAGCAGGACACAAAACAATGATATACGATATGAAACAACTGGTTAAAACGACTCTCAGGTAAGAGGAATGAGGAATAGTAGACGTTTCTGGAATTTACATATATTTGAAAGGTAGCACGACCCAAGGCGGTAATTGTGATGCATTTTTGGAGAGGGACACGTCCGCAGTAATATTCAGATATGCTCATAACGCCTCCCCCACATATATTACAATTACGGACTTGGTCTCGCCCCCCCCCCTCCCCCAGTGCTGACCTTTGCATGACTCAAACTACTCAATTCCAAGGTTGACACTTCAGGTATCCATACGTCACTCCATTCTGCTTAAAAGTATAGACTGTGGTATTTATTTATGTTCATTAGCAGAGCATGTAAAAATCAGAAATAATTCCTTGCAAACAATATATAACAAAAAGCGGTTAACATTTGAAGCGCTAAAAACAACGTGCTACGATATTTTCTGTCAGTCGTTGCAAAAGCACAATACTGATTTTTCCCCCCAAAACAAGCAAATAGAAAATAAAGATCCAATGTGGGAAAATTCTTATATGAGACATACGACAACCTATTCGGTGTTAAAAATCCGAGCTACCATAACAATATAAATACATGTTAACATCTCGGTTGTAGAGGGTGAGAAAAGGGGGCTTGGGGGTTTGTTTCACTGTAAATACGTCCCTTGTTATCTCACGTGTGATGTTTACAAATATTTAAAATGACCACAGTGAAAACCTAGATTACAGTTTTTGAAAAACTATATCTGAATGTATACATATAATACGTTCCTTAAAATGACGGGAAAATTAAAACATTCTTACCTTTTCACTCTTAGGCAACGTTTGGTTTGGTTCAGTTTCAGTAATACTAATAAGGTCCGTATCTGCTGACGGACACGCGGCTGGGAAAACAACCACGTCACTCTTCAGGGTGTCGGAACTAAAACACACGTCATACTGCTGAGTGGATTTAGAGTAAGACCAGCTTCCGTCGGGGTGTGCGGTGATCGCTGGGGTGCTGTATCTGCCGAAAGAGTCGTCTGTCCTGTGACATCTTATAGCAATTAACGTGACGGCACTCAGTAAAAATATCACAGAAACTGACACAATGGCGATGAGCAGATATAGATTTAAATCAGAAAAACTTTTCTGCGTTGTCCTTCGTGGTCTGAACTGATTTGGGGTTTCTCCATTGCTTTCAACAACAATAACATCAATAGACACTGTAGATGAAAGAGAAGGATCTCCATTGTCAGAAACCAAAATAACCATTGGATGGGTCCGCAAATCATTGTCACTCATTCGCCTCTTAGTCCTAATCTCCCCATTACTAGTTCCGATTCTGAAGAGCTTGGTTCCCTTGGGTTCGGAGATGTGATACGAAAGCAGAGCATTATATCCAGAATCCGCATCCACAGCCCTGATCTTAGCCACAAAGTAACCCGCTTCCGCAGAGTAGGGAATGCTTTCCGTGTGAATGGAGCCCTGGTCAGAATAGGGTGGAAGAATTCCAGGGCTGTTGTCATTCTCATCCAGGATGAAGACGTTTACAATCAGGTTGCTGCTAAGTGGAGGTACACCAGAGTCTGTTGCCAAAACTTGAAACTGGAAAGTTTTTTCTTCCTCATAGTTAAACGCCTGCAAGCTGTATATATCTCCGGTCGCAGAGTTTATGTTTATCAAGGTGGAGACAGGGGTTGCTTTCTTGTTGACGTCCAACAATGAATATGTAACCCGCGCATTTTCGTTTGTATCCGCATCATACGCAGAAACGGTGTCAATAAGCGATCCAACCGGGCTGTTCTCTTTTACATAAATGTCAATTTGAGAACCAGGAAATCGCGGCGCGTTGTCATTCACGTCAGAAATATGCACTGTAATAACACTGGTACTCGAGAGAGGGGGGATCCCCTCATCAGTTGCCGTAATAGTGACATTGTACTCAGAATTGCTCTCTCTGTCCAGGAGTTTATCAACTAACAAAGAGTAGTAGCTTTTGTAGGAGGACTGCAGCTTAAATGGAAGGGATTCTCCAATATAGCAAGTCACTACTCCATTTTTACCTCCATCTCTGTCCGATACCGTAATTAGAGCAACAGCTGTTCCGACTTTCGCATCCTCTCTTATAGTGCTTGTCAGTGACGTGACTAAAATTTCTGGAGCGTTATCATTTACGTCTATTACTTCAATTAGGAGTTTGCTGTGAGTACTACGTGGTGAAAGGCCTTTATCCTTAGCTTGAACCCGTATTTCTAACGCAGAATTTTCTTCGTAGTCAATATTTCCCTTAACGATAACAGCCCCAGTGTCCGGATTAACTATAAATTTGTCGGATGCCTTTAATTTCCCATGTTCTAGAAATGAATACACAATTTCACTATTAATTCCGTCATCTAAATCCGTTGCATTTAGAGTAACTATCGTTGTCCCATATGGAACATTTTCTAAAACTGCAACCTTGTAAAGCGTTTTAGAAAACACCGGATTGTTGTCATTGATATCCAAAATATTAACAATGATCTGTAATGTCCCGGATTTGGGAGGCTTTCCACCATCGACAGCAGTCAGTAGAAGTCGAATCACAGGCTGCTTTTCTCGATCTAAAGCTTTTTGGAGCACCATTTCAGCAAATGCACTTTGCTCGCCGTCGCTCTGCGTATCGAGTACAAAGTATTCATTTGGACTGAGTTTATAACTCTTTACCGCATTATTCCCTACATCTGCGTCGGCCGCCATTATAAGTGGAAATTTTTCACCTGGAAAGGCATTCTCAGTAATATTTACGATATGTTTTTTTGCAGGAAATATAGGCGCATTGTCGTTCACATCTATAATATTTATTTCGACACGATAAAGGTTCAGCGGATTGTGCGCAATAGCTTCTAAACTGAGGGAACATTTCAAAGCATCTAGACAAAGCTCTTCTCTGTCGATTCTATCATTCACCATTAAAAGACCGGTTTTGGTATTTACCTCAAAATATTTCTTATGCATTCCCGACACGACCTGGAACAAACGTGATTCCAGTTCCTGAACATTCAGATTGAGATCCTTTGTTATATTCCCAACAACAGTTTCCTTCTTCACTTCCTCAGAAACGGAATATACTATATGACATCCATTTAAATCCAGGAGGCAAAAAAGCACCGCGAACTGTATGCAAACAGAATACGTTTTAAATACGGTCATGTTTAGATATTCCGGTGTTTTGCGATATCAGCACTTAGGCAGAGATATCCCCAGCTTGACTGCTACATGGGAATTCACAATTCATGTTAAAGACAGACACTGAACGGATCATTCTGGTGAAGGCCTTTATGGACAATACAGATGGCGCCGAGGGCGGAGCCGTAAGAAAACCATATCTAAGAAATATATGTAATGGTCAACAGTGACGCCCTGTGTTTGTGCAATATACACCATGTTTGTTAGTAATAATGTTACTACTACTACAATAATAATAATAATAATAATAATAACAACAACATCTATAATAATAATAATAAATTGTAGAATAATAGAAGCAATATTATTCTAGTAATTCGAAAATTCGAATACTATGCAGATTTAAAAGAGCATGCAGGATGGTTATAGAATATGTATGGATAGTTTCACTTTCATGGAAAGCCAATAATTGCAGTTATTTCAATACAATACAAATAAATAAATATTTATTATAATATATTACACCATTATAATGATCATTCTGAGGATTCTATTATTTTCAGCAACATCAACAACCAGAGTCAATGACAGACAGTGATTTTCATTCAGAAACCGTAACACACATGTCACTCATATCTGTTTTGGTCCTTATTTCTCTTCTAGTTCTGAAGAGAAGGAATGCATGGATTTAACAGTGCCAAAGGAAAGCACTGAGCCCACTTCAGCAGAGTAGGGAATGCTCTTACTTTACTGAGAACTGGTCATAACTGGCTAGGAATCCAACCACTGTTACTATTCACATCCGATATGAAAATGCTCGCCTTCATGTTACTGCTTAAAAGAGACACATCAGATTATTTAACTTGAAATCAAAATTGAATAGTATTAATATAGTATTAATTTCCTAACTGGTAAAAGCCTTGTTAAATATCTCAGTGTGAGAGCTAACATTTACCATGGTAGATACTGTCACTTCCTTGCTTCTGCTGTCTCAGTATTAATATGTAAGTGTTTGCTCACGTCGGTATAAAATGCAGTCATGCATTTCATAAGGGCTCCTACTGGGCTCTGTATGGTAATTATAATGAGGCCATGCATAGATGGGTTCCACTCATCCGTAGCTGTTATTGCCATATTGAGAAGCCTTTTCTTGAACTACAGGCCCATAAAGTATCAAGGGGTAATTACCGTGTGACGACTGCAGATCTTTATCTACTATGGTTATAGCGCTAACATGGCTTCAGCTTCCGCATCCTCTTTAACTCATGAGTGTCATTTGTATCAACAATTTCCACTAAGGTTTTACTAAGTGCACACTGTGTTGGATGTCCTTGGTCTGTAGCCTGGACATGGATCACCTACGCCGTGTTTCCCCTGTAACCTAAATTCCTAGCAAGAGTGATATCTCTGGCATGTGAATTAATTGCAACTATTTCAATGCGATTTAAACTTGCATGTCCAACTAAAGAATATAGACCTACAATACAGGAGAATGCACTGTATGCAAATCTGCAGTACTCACTGGCAGAAAGTTTGTCACAGATGGTAGGTTCTCAAAAATACCGACATCACAAACAGAAGTACTGAACACTGGGGTATTGTCGTTTATCACAATGACAGTAATGTGTAACGCGCGAGAACTCAGAGGTTTTCCATTATCAATAGAAGCAGTAGGAGCTGTATAACAGATTGTTTATCTAAAGCTTTACCACAGCACCAACTCCGCAGTTATCCCTCGCTCACCTGCCAATGAGAGGTGCTAAGCTTCTAGCTTTTTCACTGTATTACTGTCCATTTCAGGATCTTTGACTATTTGAAGTAGAAATCTTTCTAGCAAAAATGTGCGCTCATCAAAATTAGACGCACATTTTCAGGGAAATGCAGTGCATCATCAATGTTGTCTGTAATATTTACTTCAGTACAGCAATGAGCCATTGGATGGTACAGACTGGCATCGGCATCTAAGGAAAAGTTTTCTTAACTGAGATAAAGATCCTTTGTATCTATGCTTCTATTACATTTACATTTACAGAATTTGGCAGACGCCCTAAGCCAGAGCGACTTACATAAGTGCTTAAAGACTTCACAATGAATTTCCTCCCGATATTAGCTCAATAAAACCAAGGCTATGTATACCATCGACAATAATACCAGAAGTGCTATTAATTAAATGGTGCCAATTTGTAAATGTACATTAAAAGAAGTTATAGTCCCAGTGACAGGCAGAAGCCCACATTCAGACTATCCTTGGTAACATTTCCAACAAAAGTACCATTTTCCAGTTCCTGTGAAACTGAGTATGTAAAGAGAGCTACATACCAACACACAAAACAGAGCAGAATGACACACTGAACCCAAAAATACTCCAATAAGTCCATCACTGTAATGTAATTATCAATGACCCCATAAAGCACTGGGTCACACATCTGAGCCTCAAAGTAAAAGCAAAAAGGAAAACTTGGTGGCACGTCCATTTTCCATTCTACTCCATGCAGCAGCAAAAGCATCACCTTAATTATCACATATTGTTCTTTCTCACTTGTGTTGAAATTGATGGAAACTGAAAAGCTGATCATGATTCAGGTTATGTCACAACAAAACTATAACAGATATTTAAAAAACAATATAACTTCAGGCCTGAAATAAAGAAAAAATGAATGTTCTTAGTTTTGACTGTCAACTCCATAAAGACAGTTTAAGTTACCCTGGCATATGAATAAATCTTATAATATTTTCCTAATTAAAATGTACAAATATCACATCATAGGCATTTCATAACTAAGAAAAAAACTAATATAAAAATGTAATTTTTCATAAATAATCATTATTGTAAATTGTGTTTATTCTAATTATTCTTTTGTACTGTAATGAGTGTAGATATTAAAATATACAAAACCAAAAGCTGCCCGTTTCCTTTAGTTTTTTTGCAAAGTAGAATATTTATGAAGGATTCAAAAAAATCACCTGCTTCATTCGTGCATCACATTTGTCAAGATAGTCCAGTCGATCATCAAGTGAGTACAGAGATTAAGAAGTTCCTACTAAATCTTACCTTCTCACTCTTAGGTAGTGTTTGGTTCCGTTTAAAAGTGTCCATGCCATTAATACCGATCAGATCCGCTTCAGCAGGTGGACAAGCCGCGGGGAAAACAAGCACATCACTCTTCAGGGTGTCTGAACTAAAACACACGTCATACTGCTGAGTGGATTTAGAGTAAGACCAGCTTCCATCGGGATGTGCGGTGATCGCTGGGGTGCTGTATCTGCTGAAATTGTTACCTGCTTTGTGACATTTAATTGCTATTAGACTGATGAAGCTCAGAAGAAATATCACTGAGACTGCTGCAGTAGCGATGAGCAAATACAGATTTAAGGAAGAAAAATTTGCATCCTTCTTTATCCTTTCTCTGGCTTGAATCGGGATTTCAACATTATTTTCAACCAACACAACATCCATAGACACTGTAGATGAAAGAGAAGGATCTCCATTGTCAGAAACCAAAATAACCAGCGGGTGGGTCCGTAAGTCATTGTCACTCATTCTCCTTTTAGTCCTAATCTCCCCAGTACTGGTTCCGATTCTGAAGAGATTGGTTCCTTTGGGTTCAGAGATGTGATAGGACAGCAGAGCATTATAACCAGAGTCAGTGTCCACAGCCCTGATCTTGGCCACAAAGTATCCTGCTTCAGCAGAGTAGGGAATGCTCTCTGTATTTACGGAACCCAGGTCCGAATAAGGCGGGAGAATCTGAGGACTGTTGTCATTCACGTCCAGTATGAAGACATTCACAGTAACATTGCTGCTTAATGGAGGGACACCAGAGTCTGTGGCCTGAAGCTGAAGCTGAATATTTTTAATTGTCTCATAATCGAAAGCCTGCATGCTGTATATGTCCCCGGTGTGAGAGTTTATGTTCAACATGGTGGATACCGGCACTCCTCCGCTGATTCTGTCCAACAACAGATATGTGACTTGTGCGTTCTCATTGGCATCAGCATCAAACGCTTTCACAGATTGTATAAAAGTACCGACTGGACTGTTTTCTTCCAAATAAACATTAATCTCTGGATCAGGAAAGTGTGGAGCATTGTCATTTACATCCGAAACGTCTACGGTAAGGACACTGGTACTAGAGAGAGCTGGGGTCCCCTCATCGGTAGCTGTGATTGTGACATTGTAGCGATAAACACTTTCTCTATCTAGTGGACCATCTACTATTAGAGAATAATAGTTTTTGTAGGATGACTGCAGCTTGAAAGGTGAAGCGCCACTAAGATCACATGTCAGGAGGCCGTTTTTTCCGCTATCTCTGTCTACGACTGAGATCAGGGCCACCACTGTTCCAGGCTGAGCATCCTCTCTAACTGGACTCATAAATGACGTCACTGAGATATCTGGACTGTTGTCATTCACATCAACAACTTCAACTAAAATCTTGCAGTGAGCACTGCGGGGTGTATGCCCCCGGTCTTGTGCCTGAGCACGGATATCATAGGCAGCTTTTTTTTCATAGTCCAAATCCCCAGTAAGAGTAATTTTTCCTGTTTGAGGATGAACAGCAAAAATATTAAAAGAACTGGAATCATCAAGCCCCGCAAAAGAGTAGATTATTTCACTGTTTAGTCCTTCATCTATGTCAGTTGCATTAAGGGTTAGAATGACTGTCCCCAATGGAGCATTTTCAAAAACACTAACTTTATAAACCGATTTACTAAACACTGGCATGTTATCATTGCTGTCGATCACATTTACAATGATCTGTAATGTCCCGGATCTAGGGGGTTTCCCTCCATCAACAGCAGTCAGTAGGAGCCGAATCACGGGCTGCTTCTCTCGGTCTAAAGCTTTCTGCAGAACCAACTCAGCAGATACGCTATGTTCACCAGCGCTATGTACATCCAATGAAAATTGTTCATTTGGACTTAGCTTGTAGCTCTTTACAGCATTACTGCCCACATCAAGATCTTTCGCTATGGGAAGCGGAAACCTTTCTCCTAAAAATGCCGACTCGGTAATATTAAACACTTGGAATTTATGAGGGAATGACGGCGCGTTGTCATTGATGTCTATTATATTTATTTCAATGCGATGAAGAGTCATTGGACGATTCAGTATCACCTCTACGTCTAAAAAACATCTTGGCAAACCGGGACAAAGTACCTCTCTATCTATTCTTCCATCGACATAAAGAACGCCAGTTTTTAAATTTACACCAAAGTACCTTTTGTTAGAGCCCCCTGCAATGTGCAGTCCGCGAGATTCCAGATCCTGTACATTTAGATTCAGATCCTTGGCGATATTTCCGACAGAAGTGCCCTTTTCCACGTCTTCTAAAACGGAATACGTAATCTGAGCCAGAGAATGATTCACGAAAAGAAGCAGCGCGATATGCTGCCACACACGTCCTCTTTGTTCCCAAATGGCCATCACTGTTTGGATCGTCAGCAGACTTCCGAGTTTTGCGTGTTATTCCTAGCGAGGAAACAGTCTTGCGTTCCCGTTAAAAGTGTTCAATCTGTTCTCCTTTACGTCTCGGCCGCCCGCGCTCCACAGACTCACAGCACTACTGCTTCAGCTCTCCGTGAAGCGCCTGTTTCTATTAAGGAGGGGCCTGTGCAAAACTGAAGAAGATGGTCTGCAGCGACACTGAGTGTTTGTTTCCCTAACTGAAACAATTTTCAAATTAAATTGAAACTGCTTTCTTTTTTCATGTGTTATGAAAGATATTTCACTAAAAAGTACCAATTTGAATTTAATTTTCGTAATTGCATTGCAGGCTATTTAATGATCTGAAACTACTTCATAAGCAAACTATGCAATTAGATTCCTGTTTATGTACGTTATATCGTATTAATTTAATCAGAATATAAAGAACTAAAAAAAAACAAAATTTATTAGGCAGCCTATTTTTGACGTATGATGTAGAATATAGTGTTTGATGACGTATGATGTAGAATATTCGTCATCTGGTTTTCTTAAGTTATTTCTAAGTTATTTCTTTCATTTTCCTGTATTACTCTCTAATGATGTTTAATGTATCACAACACATCCATGTGAAGCGCATTGGGACAACTCTGCCTGCCGCTATATAAAAATGAATTGAATTGACCATAGAAAAGTGTACCAGCGTTAGTTTTAAATAAGATATTTATTATAGGACTATATTATGAACTTTTAAACAGTTCTGCATTATAGTTTTGTATAGGCTATGCCTTACTCACCCAACACTATACTTACTAACACGTATAATCACACCTTAACCTTAAAACGAATGTGTTACGTATAGGGACCTTCCAAACGCAGCAAATCGTTTCTTCAATGTTGCATTTTGGGTCTTCAACAAACCACCACACAAATACTAGCAACCAATAAAGAATCGTTAGTTATTCTTACCTTCTCGCTTTTGGGGAGTGTTTGGTTCCGTTTAAAAGTGTCAGCTCCAGCAATACTAATTAGATCCGAATCTGCCGGTGGGCACGTAGTGGGGAAAACCAGGACGTCACTCTTCAGGGTGTCTGAACTAAAACACACGTCATACTGCTGAGTGGATTTAGAGTAAGACCAGCTTCCGTCGGGGTGTGCGGTGATCGCTGGGGTGCTGTATCTGCCGAAAGAGTCGTCTGTCCTGTGACATTTTACAGCTATTAAACTTAAGATGCTCAATAAAAATATTACCGACACTGACGCAGTGGCAATGACCAAATAAAGATTTAAACTGCTAAAACTATTTTCATTTGTGTTGCGTTCTCGGAACTGGGTCTTTATTTCAACATTACTTTCGACTATTATAACGTCAACAGAAACTGCAGATGAAAGAGAAGGATCTCCGTTGTCTGAAACCAAAATAACCAAAGGATGGGTCCTCAAGTCATTGTCACTCATCCTCCTCTTGGTCCTAATCTCCCCGGTACTGGTTCCAATTCTGAATAGATTGTTTCCTTTGGGTTCCGTGATGTGATAGGACAGCAGAGCATTATATCCAGAATCCGCGTCCACAGCCCTGATCTTGGCTACAAAGTATCCCGCTTCAGCAGAGTAGGGAATGCTCTCTGTATTTACGGAACCCTGGTCTGAATAAGGCGGGAGAATCTGAGGACTGTTGTCATTTTCATCTATAATAAACACATTCACGGTTACATTGCTGCTTAATGGAGGTACACCGGAGTCTGTAGCCTGAACTCGAAACTGGATTTTTTTAATCTCCTCGTAGTCAAAAGCCTGCATGTTGTATATATCGCCACTAACGGAGTTTACATTAAATAATGTAGATGGAGGTGCCCTTTTACTTTCATTGGGCAATATTGCATAAGTAATTAATGAATTTTCATTGACATCAGCGTCAGCTGCAGATACAGTTTGTATAGCAGCTCCAACTGGACTGTTCTCTTTTAAATAAACGTTAATTTCCGGAACTGGAAAGATCGGATAATTGTCATTTATGTCAGAAACGAGTACAGTTATAACACACGTGCTAGATAGAGGCGGGGTCCCGTCATCAGTGGCTATGATGGTGACGTTGTATTCAAAAGCGCTTTCTCTGTCCAGTTGGCTGTCAACAATTAAAGAATAATAGTTTTTGTAGGATGACTGTAGCTTGAAAGGACTTTGTCCAATAAGCTTACACTTCGGAAGTCCATTTTTATCACTGTCTTTGTCCAATACTGTAATGAGAGCGACTACTGTTCCAGTCTGTGCGTCCTCTCGAACCGGACTCATGAGAGAAGTAACGGATATCTCAGGAACGTTGTCATTCACGTCAACAACTTCAATTAAAATTTTACAGTGCGTACTTCGTGGTGAATGACCTTTGTCCTTAGCTTGTACACGAATTTCGAATGCAGCACTTTCTTCATAATCCAAATTACCTTTTATTTTAATTTCACCAGTCTGTGAATTAATGCCGAACACGTCAATGTGACTTATATCTCCATGTCCAACAAAGGAATACATAATTTCACCATTCACTCCTTCATCTACATCTGTCGCGTTGAGAGTAAGAATTTTTGTACCAGGAGGAATGTTTTCAGAAACAGAGAGCTTATAAAGAGATTGGCTGAATACCGGAGAATTATCATTGACGTCGATCACATTGACAATGACCTGTAACGTCCCAGACCTGGGAGGCTTCCCTCCGTCAATCGCAGTGAGTAAGAGACGGATGACCGATTCTTTCTCTCGATCTAATGGCTTCTGCAGCACTAACTCAGCTGATACACGTTTTTCTCCACTGCTTTGTACATCCAAAGAGAAGTGTTCGTTAGACATCAGCTTGTAGGTCTTTATAGCGTTGCTGCCAACATCCGCGTCATTTGCAATTGGCAGAGGAAATCTTTCTCCAGAAAATGTTAACTCGGTAATATTCAATACATGTAACGTTTCTATAAAATAAGGAGCATTGTCGTTGATGTCTATAATATTTACTTCAATACGATGGAGAATCATTGGGTTACTTAATATGGCCTCTATATTTAAGGAACATTTGGCTAATTTTGAACACATTTCCTCTCTATCGATCCTCTCAGCAACAAACAGAATACCGGTTTTTAAATTCACGCCAAAGTACCTTTTGTTGGAGCTCGTGACAATGTGAAGCCCACGTGAATCCAGATCTTGCAAGTTCAAATTCAGATCCTTTGCGATGTTTCCAACAAAAGTACCTTCATCCACTTCCTCTGCAATGGAGTATGAAATTTGAGGAACGGAAGGATCCACTACACAAAGCAGCGTAAAGCACTGCACCCACATACGTATCCTTTGTTCAAAGAGGCCCATCGTCGAAGTCTTCCTTTTAGAGCCTTGTAGCGCACTTTACTCCCACGGATGAATCGCACTTTCGTATAAGTATTTATTCTGACACAGTAGTATTTATTTGTCTTTCGTCTTTGCATATCGCACTGGATTCATGCGCTTGTTTCCTGGAGGCGGTCATGGCTATCTACGAGCTGCTTTTTCCTATAAAGGAGGGGCAAGTGAAGCACAGTCTAGCGTTGATATCTACGGTCTACAGCGACATCGCGCGCTCTTTTTAGAACATGCCTGACTAATGTCACAATTACCCAGTAATTCTAACCAGGATAAGCGATAAGAAAATTGATCGATTTTTAAATGTATCCTACATTTAAGGTTATGTTAGATGTGAGAATTCCGTTATATTACCGATCAAAAAACGAAATACATAACACAAAGCGTTTAATATAAATATTTAGAAAATGCACTAAAAGACATGCCAACATGATGTATACTCGCCAACTGAGACACAAAAAATCACAGATTTTTGACCTCTTAATTTTACTTTTTCAAATAACACACTGCACTTTTTTGTTAAACGCATCCTGTTTCTTTCTTTTCCCCACACAAGTAACAAGAGTCTCCATTATTGCCCAAAGATTACTTCATCATTCCATCTAATTTCAATCTAGACTGAAAACATAAGGGGTTCTGAACCCTATTTGGAGGGGGGGGGGGGGGGGGGGGTTGTGTGGGTGTTTTTGCCAGATAAGAACA
>JABFEB020000002.1:2683178-2696035 GCA_019775895.2 Stomatorhinus ivindoensis | reverse complement strand
GTCTTGGTTTTATTGAGCTAGTATCGGGAGGAAATTCATTGTAAAGTCTTAAAGCACTTATGTAAGTCGCTCTGGCTAAGAGCCAAGCCAAGTCGCGAGTGCAAGGCAATTTTCTGGTGGGATCATTTGTGTCTGGATGGGCAGGGCCTGGGAGTATGCCAAGAGTTCACTACGGTAACACAGGAGGCATAGGAGAATGACACCTGACAACGGGGGATGTGCAAAGAAATGTGGAGAAGGTGTGGTCCACCAGGAAGGTAGGGATGTGACAAAAGAGTGTATGAACCTGACGAAACCACTCAATGTGCTAAAAGATTCTTAGTTTGGGAAGCAAAGCAGCAACAAATCAAGCTCCTGATGAAATGTGCAATGACCTCCTTTGCACATCTAACCCCTTTTTGCTGAGGTAAGCCTGAAACACACCCATTGTACTGCAGGAGTGGATCCCTGGAGCACAAACTTAGCTGTTTCTTAAATGCGTTTGGAGCTATACTGGATCTCAAGAGGTGCTGAAGGCAACAGTGGATGCCAACTGCAAGGGGATGGGTGAGAGTGTCACAAGTGGGTGAAGAAGGACACTGCTTTTGTCATGGCAGGGCAGAAGCCTCAGTGGCCATTTTCAGAAAAATTCAGCACTAATGTCCAGTAATTTCATCCTTCAATCCATCCATCCATCCATTCTGGAGCCTATCCCATAGGCTACAGGTGCAAGACAGAGAACATCCCAGGACGGGGAGCCGACCCATCACAGGGCACATCAACACACCATTCACTCACACATGCACCACTATGGACAATTTGGCAACTACAATTAACCTGAGCATGTTTTTGGACTGTGGGGGGGAACCAGAATATGTGGAGGAAACTCCATGATGACACAGGAAGAACATGCAAACCTGCAAAGCCAGTGTGGAGACCAGGTACCTGTCCCTGAGGTGTGATGCGACAGCATTGAAAAAAATTAAAACAATGATAATAAAATTACATTAAAAAGGAATATAGTCCACTGTATACATCTCTTAACATTATACACCATGTGGGCCCTGGGTTACTGGTGCTGTAATCTTGGGGGCTGTGGGCTGGAAAAGTTTGGGAAACCCTGGCTTACAATAAGTTATGGAAATCCTGGCTTACAATAAGTTTGGGGAAACCCTGGCTTACAATAAGTTATGGAAATCCTGACTTACAATAAGTTTGGGGAAACCCTGGCTTACAATAAATTATGGAAATCCTGATTTACAATAAGTTTGAGAAATCCTGACTTACAATAAGTTTGGGGAAACCCTGGCTAGCAATACCACCGAAAGATGTCCCTGAAATTCTGAAGAATCTCCCAGAATGCATTTCCCCGGCTGTAATACTCCAAAATCTGAGAAACCAGTGTGCATACAAATCCTTTAACATGAGATATAAATCACAAATATACAAAAACATGATAGACTGTATTATATGAATTGCTATGTATTAGTTTTCTGTTTTATATTAATGTTCCACTCCAGCTAAATCTTTATTTTTGTTTAAGTTCTGCTAAATATATGACATGTACTGCGATATTTACTGGTGCCTTCTGACATTTGCAAAGACTTTTAAAATGAAAGGCACCTGTGAAACAAAATATTAGATAACACAGTGTGTTGCCTGTTTACCAGCCACCATCATCATCTCTTTGCTTTTAATTAAAATGGTATTTGGAAAGATATTTGGTAAATGTTTAATATATTTACACAGACAACACCTTGCAGGCAAGAAGCTAATCAATATAATTAGCATTTTAAATATGCATAATACTTATTCTGTGTGGAAAACCCCTCTGATATCATCATGGGATTAATAGACTATTTAGATGTTTTGCATCATAAATGGACAAAGCCAGAAAGCATAAATATTCATACTGTACCTTATTGAATAGTTACAGTGACCCTGCCCTTTCCTGACATCTTCAAACACATAATTGAACTTAAATCGTGCAAAATGAGATAAAATAACCAAGCTCTGAAAGTATCTGGTACATCATAAATATTATACAATTCATATCAAGCCACTTTCTGCACGTTGACTCAAAAAAGACTTTTTCTCTCAATGCAGTGTTACAATGAAATTAAAAAAGCTCCAGGTGTACTGTCACAAGGGGATGGAACACTGACAACAGCAATCACACACCCCAAGCTGCACACACACACACACACATACGCACACAAACAACGGCAAGTCTTCTGGCCGTCAGACTATCCCTCTTTGACAGGCCGCTCTCCGTGGACTCTCTGGTGCTGACGCGACCGGAATCGCTGACTGTGAGATATACAGATGAGATGGGCAGGCTGGACTCAAGTGAGTGGCAAAGGGGTAACTATAGACACGTTTGCAGACAAGGCAGGGTCAGGCAAGCAGGAAACAGAAGGCACCTAGTCAATGAATTAGAGCAACACACAGCAGGCCCCAAGGCCTTCTGACAAACTCTGAGACATTCTGCAACATGGACATGTGATCTCGTGAATGAATGCTGAGCTCTCTGGCTCAGTATGTTTAAAAGTAAAAAGCACAACTCATCTCCCAGGTAATGCTATTCCTGACCTCAGGAATGGCAGTGTCAGCATTGTATGTATATGAATATAGATGGGAAGCTTTTTATCTTCAAGCAGAATATTGTGTATGTATAGAGGAAAAATATTATGAATGAAGATTCTAAATTTAAGGTGTTCACTTGACTGGCATGGGTGAAGAATGGAAGGGGGTGGAGGCTATCTCAGGTACTTAGGGCACAAGGTAAGGGAGCATACTAGTTGACATACCAGTCTATCATAGGTCAAATGCATATACACATACAGATATGCCCACTATGAGGTCAGCTTGTCTGTGTTTCTTTGTAATGTGGATGTTATTCTGTGCGAAATGGGACACACCCCCACTCTGCACACACCCCCAACTCTGAAAGCACGAGGAAGTCACATTACTCACTATTTCCACGTCAAAGAGATTTTAAACGGCAACAGGACAAGATGTGAAATTGTTGGAGAGGGGCTGATTATTCCCTGAATGCTGTATGCATCAGCCGCATAATTGGTTTATTATGAAGCCTTGAGTTTGCATTTTCCTCTGCAGCAATGTTTACAATTATGAACTTCCAGAAATAGCAAACAGAGATTTTCTACAGGCTTAAGTAGACACCTGGGTGTGATAATGTTTCGTGACAATGTTGATAACATAATGCTAGGAATTAATTTGCAATGTAAAAAAATGGATTTAAAGCCTACCACACAAACACAGAGTATGTTACAGTTATGTCTAATATTGATTTATCGCATTAGGCAGTAAGATGCTCAACATATCAACCAAAGGTGTACATATAAACATAATTCACTATCAAATGCAAAGGACACATATTATTAAACACTTCAACACTTTATTGACTATTCTGTTACAATGCAAAATCAGAAAAAAATAGTTGATTTATACGATTTACAATATGACAAATACCATCCCACACATTTTATAAATACCTCGATTGCAAATGCAATTTGCATAATTTACAATGGGATAGACCATCTTGTGTACTATGTCCTAATTATCTGATAACCAATCAATTATATTTAGATAATAAAATGTCACTCATTAGCTTAAATGTGAGTAAACCACTTCTTAACTGCAATATAAACACTATTATGCATTAAGAAGGTATGATTATAAATACACACAGTACTGGTCAAAAGTCAAAGGAAAAGATTCTTGAAGCTATTTATCAGTTCTCAGATAAATGTGTTTTGATGTGATAATATATACAAATAAACAGTAATAGGATAAAAAGTTCCACAACTTTTTGTGTTCTCCAAGATATAACTAACATCTTGTCGGACAGCTAGAAGATCCAGCTCTGGTTTCCAAATCCTTCCTCGGATGAGCACAAGTCATTCTGTGTATTTCACCAATAGCTCATTAAATTAATTTACTTAATTAGTGAATGAACTTCACGGGGTACTCATCAACCAAATGAGGTTCTCTAATGCCAAACTTCAACAAAAGCATGAATATATTGGAATGTAATTACAAACAGTATGGTGACTTGAGCAGAGGATTTGAAATAGCTGACCTGACACACTACAAATAAACATAGTTTTACACAAACACAGACATAATTTTAAAATAATTTCCTTCAACCTAAGATTTTTCCTAAGAATTTTGCACAATACTGTATATATAATATAAAATACAATATATGGCATTAATACTGGAGAGCACCCAACATCCATTGTGTTCTGTTCGTTTTACTCTAGAATGTTTCAGCTGTATAAGCATAACAACAGAATGAGTGATGGATTTACCAGTGTATGTTCAGTGCAATATTGTTATTAATAGTGATCCTGTTATCAAGGTAATAACGATATGTCATTATTATTGTTGTTGTTGTTGTTGTTGTTGTTATTGATAATGGCAATGCAAACGCCTTAGTATGTCTTACACTGTAAAACTGGCCTCAGATACCATTTGCTGTAGCACGTGAGCAGTGGATTTTGATGAGTACATGCGGTGTTTCACAGGTGATTTACTTGTTGAAAATATCGTTGTTTATCACCACGTCTTCATTAGGATCGTAATGTGTTATGAACTTCCTTTTCTTTCCAAATGTTGAAAATGAATTGTTGACGTCGAAGTCACTGCGGTATGCGGGCTTCAGGGTACAGTGACTGACTGGTGTCCCAGGGATGTAGACGTTGTGCTGATAATCGGGAGGCGGACCTACGGGCTGCGGTACCACGTACATCGGAGTCCAGGCCCGGTTCGGCAGTCCACTAGCTGGAGGTGATATCCTGTAATCTGCTGAGGTAATACGTAGCGAGATACTTCAGTTAGCTCAAAAAATATTACATAGCCTATTTCCTCATGAATTCATATTAAGTTCTTATACACTGACAGAAAAAAATGAAGCCTACGCGGCCCTGGTGCAGTTTTGCACCCCACGGTAGCAACAGCATTAATGTACCCCCCAAAATGTTCCTCAGATTCCATTTCTATATCTTAAAAGCTACACTTACCTACAGCTAAGTACGATTGCAGACCTTTGGGAGTACAGCCCCAGCGACAAGTAAATGTACCCTCAAATATACAAATTGGTACTTTTTTCTTGCTAATGTAGTAGATACCATAATTAATATAATACGAAAGGATATTAATGTAATATGCAAATTCAAAGGTGCGCGAATCTTTGCTGCATACCAAGCCCGCGAAGCATCAGTACCTCGCATGTGAGTCCCCCAGGTCCAATAATGGCCCGCCAGCGGAACAACGCAGCTGTCAGGATGCCGGGGCGAAGTCTTCCGCGTCAGCGTGCCCTCCATCTTAATGGGGCTGTAACTGTCACATGCACACAGCGCAACGACGCTCAGATTTTTGTGGTCATTTGTCAATTCTATTAAAACATACATCTCGTATTCAAATTGTATCATATCGTGGTATTGACGTGATAACTGATATGCTAATAACAGCTGATAACATGATATACTGTGCAAGAGTTTAGATATATTGCAGCGGCTTGTAATTAATTTTACCTCTTAAGAGTAGAGTACTTGTTCTTGGGCAAGGGCCAGTCCGTGTTTTGCGTCTTTCGCTGTATATAAATAAATAAAAAAGAGGTAAGCCCAAATTGTCAATCTTCTGTTACTTTAAAACGCAGTAATTTCCAAACTAACTGATGTTCTATAAATAAATTGATAGATGTGTATTCATTGGTAGATAAAATTCAAAAGCAAATAAGAAATAAAGTTTGAAAATCCGTTTATTGCTGAACGAATTCAGATGAAGTACCTGGTCCACGGTACCGCAGTGAGGGCCCACGAGCACATGCGCAGCCGTCACTACGTTGTCCTGTTATTTTAAGGTGTAATAATGGCATAAATTACGGTGTAAAGTGCTGAAACATTTTGAGTGGATGTGAAAATTGATTTCATAAACATAAACATAATATGACTTGCATGGCGATTTGCAAGGTAAAATATGTGACAATAATTTATATGCCGGTCTCATGGCTCCACCTAGTGGTTATCACTAACCAGTGCTAGAACGCTTTTGGAATTCAAGCGCATGAAGTACCCTTGAACCCCCTTGTTGAGACAATGCAAGTAAATCTACAGGCGCACCGTGTTTCGACCACGTCCTAAAATCCGTTTTCGTCTCTAAATAACCGACAAAACTGAGCACAACTTCGTTGTACGGAGGGGTGATTTGTTGATTCATACTAAATATATTCTATAATTAGGTCGAATACTGAATCCGTGTCAATACAATACGCAAAGGTCACACGTAACAATAATTGGATACTGAATTGTATGCAGTTAAGCTAGAAAGCTCTAAATTTCATAAAACAAATATCCACCTCCGTCACATTTCTCAATCTAATCAGTCACCGTGATAGTTTCGGCGCTAGGGCACAATGCAGGATGTATAACATTGTCTAGAAAACTACACATGAACATAACATACTTTAAGACTCAGACTAGACTATCGCGTGCTGTTGTAGTCCTGGAAATTAATTCTGGTGATAATAGGTAATTATAAATACATACTGGCCTATATAAAATACAAATTTATATAGGTTAAATAAAAATTTATATAGGTTAAATACAAATAAAACACGGTGAGGCTGTAAGACAGCCGTAAGACAAATGCTACCGATGCAGTGAATATTGTTTACATGTAATGGAATCTGATATTGTATGGACTTGCGAAATAAAATTATATTATGATGATAAAAATATATGCAAAAAAAGAAAACTTAAGTCTGAAAACTTATAGCAATTACAACCAAAACGAATCATTTGTACGACTGGTGGTATTTTCTTCATACATTCTTCAACATACAAAGAAAGGCAATGTTTATATTGCATAGTTACTGGACAACCGTGCGCGCTAATTAAAAATTGCATTTGATTCTGCAGTACAACTGGAAATACAAGCTATGACATTTTATATGCATGTGAATGAGTGAGTGTATGTGAGTGTGTATATATTCTTACCTCGTTGGGGTTATTGGTCTCGTTTGCTGTGACGCTGCGGTTCTGAGCGCCCCAGGCAGACGCCAGCTTATCTGCCCCCTTGTTGTTCCGCGGAGTCGTCGGGCTGCACGGCTTTAGGAACATGAAGTCACTCTTAGAAGATTCAGAGGACAGACATACTTTGTAGCAGTAAGCTTGAGACAGGCTTCCGTTGCCGTTTATTTCTGCGCAGTTAGCGGGCACTTTGTTTCCCGAAATCTGCACGTTTATGTTAGATTTTTTGTACACGTCCGAAGGAGGTTCGGACTGCAATCCACAGCACGCACCGGAGGAAACACCGAATTCCCGAAAAGAACCTCCATCCTTATAGCACTTTAGGACAGCCAGGACAATTATAGCCACAAGAAATATAAAGGAAATCGTGCTTAAAGACACAATGAGATACAAAGTAAGGTTGTTGGTGGACTTGGGGCTTGTAGAGAGGTCGCTGAAGTCAGACAACGATTCTGGCACACTGTCAACAACTGATAGAATGATGGAAACAGTGGCCGAGAGGGGCGGCTGACCGTTGTCCTTGACCAAAATGACTAGTCGTTGCTTCGTGGCGTCTTTATCCACGAATCGGCGGATTGTCCTTATTTCGCCGGTATAAAGGGCAACGCTAAATAGCCCTGGATCAGTTGCCTGAAGAACCTGGTAGGAGAGACGCGAGTTTTGCCCCGCGTCTGCATCTATCGCAGTAATTTTTGCCACGAGGTAGCCAGCGTCCACGGACCTTGGCACCATCTCTGTGGCTACGGTGCCGTTTTTTGGCAAAGGAGAAACGATTACCGGTGCGTTGTCATTTTGATCCAAAACAAAGACGTTGACCGTCACGTTGCTGCACAGAGGCGGGAAACCAGCGTCTTGGGCTTGCACTCTGATTTTAAAGTTTCGTAGTTGCTCGTAGTCAAAGGAGCGTAGCGCATAGATATTGCCATTGTCTGAGTTGATGGAGACGTAGGTGGACACGGGCATGCCTTGAATCTCACCGTCTAGAATAGAGTATGATAGAAAGGCATTCTGATTGGAATCAGGATCGAAAGCAGTCACCGAACAAATGGATGCGCCAGGGGCGTTATTCTCAGTCACATAAACCGTATAGGATGGCTGTAGGAATCGTGGAGCATTGTCGTTAATGTCTGACACTTGCACTATAATATTTTTCCTGGTTAGCAGAGGTGATACTCCCATGTCGCTCGCGGTGAGAGTAATATTGTATTCAGACACTGTCTCTCTGTCCAAAAATTCACTTGTGACCAAAGTGTAATAATTCTTAAATGAGGAGTGGAGTTTAAATGGAATATTATTGGGGATCTGGCAATCTACATTTCCATTTTCACCCGAGTCCCGGTCCATTACGCTAATGACAGCAATCACTGTACCGGGAGGCGCGTCCTCTTGAACAGGGGTAGACACAGAGGTTAGAATAACTTCTGGTGCATTGTCATTCACATCGAGAATATCCACCAATACTTTACAATGCACGGCGACTGCAGAAGGTCCCTTGTCCTTGGCTTGCACGTAGAGTTCATACACTCTTGCTTTCTCATAATCTACTATCCCTTTGACTCGGATTTCGCCAGTATAGGAGTCTACGCTGAACAGCTCACGCACTTTCAGCGGCGCGTGCCCGCTGAAAGAATACGATATTTCTCCATTTAGTCCTTCGTCCAGATCAGTAGCGTTAAGTTTAATCACGAAAGTGCCTCGAGGTGAATTTTCCACTAACCTCCCTCTATAGAAAGCCTGATCGAAAACAGGCACGTTGTCGTTAGCATCTAGTACCGTAACAGTGATTTGCGCAGTTCCCGATCTCTCCGGAGCCCCTCCGTCCGCGGCCGTCAGCACCATTTGGTGCATCTTCAGTTGTTCCCGATCCAGCGGGGTCTCTAGAACCAGCTCGGCGAACTTGCTCCCGTCGTTTCGTGTATGAATATCTAAGGCAAAGTGTTCGTTCGCGCTCAGAAAATATGTTCGGAGCGAGTTGGTGCCCACATCCTGGTCCTGTGCGCTTTCCAAAGGGAAGCGAGATCCGGGTGCTGCCGACTCTGTTATCTCCAGGTTAAACTCACTCCACGGAAAACTAGGCGCATTATCATTGACGTCCAGAATTTCAACTTCTACTCGGTGCAATTCTAAAGGGCTTTCGATGACGACTTGCAAGTGTAAAAAACAAGACGCGCTCAGTTCGCACAATTCTTCACGATCAATTTTTTCATTAACAAATAAAATGCCATTTTCCAAATTTACTTCTAAATACTGTTTTCTTGCGCCTGATACTATTCTGAATCTGCGAGTGGACAGCTTGGCAACGTCTAATCCTAAATCCTCGGCGATGTTGCCAACAAAAGCTCCGTGTTCCAACTCTTCATATATGGAGTATCGAATTTGCGCTAAAACAACATCCAGCGCGGTCGCGCACATAACCAGACAGATGACTAATCTTCTACACATCCATCGTCCTCTCGCAGTTCTCCGGTCCATTTCATTGAAAGTCTTTAAAAATGTAAACAGAATATTATTATGTTTCCAGCAATTAATCTGATTACCTGTAGATTTAACATTTTTAAAGATTAACAGCCTCGTATAAAAACTTTAGAGCATTAAGGCGCTTCTTGAAAACGAGTGCGCCTGCAGAACTAAACGAGAACATCCGTACTGCTTGGTGTGACTTCGGACTCCGTTTCCCATTCTTCAGTACATCAGGAGTTGTGTGTGTGTGTGGAGGCTGCAAGGGAGGGTGTTTGGGAGGGAGGATCGTGGCTTTTCACAGAATCGTATTGGAGGAGAACGACAGGAGCACTGGGTGTAATTACTGCACGGGCTCCTTAACCCATTCCTCGACCTACCCCCGGTACACATTGCGATTCAGCTTCACAAGTTAAATCACGTTTCATCCAACGGCAGACAAAGGTTTCACTTGATATAAATGTATTTGCGAATACACGTCGTACAACTGCAATTATATACAAGTACAATTATAGTAGGCTAACATTAGGCTATACTTTGCATATTCTTAAAAAGCGCATTAAAATTTACCTACCTTGGGTATTCCAAAATGTAGCAAATGAAACAAATAGTTGTTGATTGTTTTAATTGGACAAAAGCACAAGATTTTGTTCCATACGTGAATGTAAGCTGGGAGACAAACCTCTACGCATTGTTCTCCCGGTCCTTCAGGACTCCTGAGGACTCTTTCACAGTTAAACGTAATCGCCTTCTGATTTGGAACTCGAGGTAATTCCTTGTCATTCCCCTCGGAGATGCTCTCCTCCCACTTCGCTAGAGGCAATTATAAAACTGAAGAAAGTCATACCATATTCTCCCTGATCCATCCACCCCCTCTCGAAAAGTTAAATCCCCTGGTTTAAATAACCAGAAAACACAATCTGTTCAGAGACTTAACCTCAAGCAGATGGTTAAGCTTCTCCAGAAATGATTACATTTCTGAAAACACGCTTTCCCTGAGTCTCTCGTTCTTTTTAATTAATGGAGTAGGGGATTAGTGTGTAGCTATCCGGGATCAGCCATTCAGTACATAAGAACACAAATGTTTTGTGATAACTAATTCCACAGTACCATGATGACAATGCATTTGAACATGTTTCTCGTATTTCACCCCATCTACCATTAACAAAATGTAGCTGGATACAACCAGTGTGTTCGACTATAGAGTCACCATTAAACCTATACATCAAACCAATACAAAATAACGATGCGTTTTCCCCTTTTTGTAGTACTTAGAAAAGCAAATAAAGAGCATGATAATACTCAGAAAATGCGTTTTATAAAAAGATTTTGAAACATGCAAACATGTTGGAGCAATGGAAGGAAGTCTGAGTATACGCCGGACACGAGTTGAGTTCCTTGTGCGCAGACTCACCTGAGTCGAATAATGAGCATTTATTAGTACTTTGAGTGAATCGCGAAAGGCACGAATAAGGATATGTAAATACCCCACACAAAGAGCCAAGGCTGGATTTCAATCTCTGACCAGACAGCCGTGAGGTGACGGTACCTGTATGCGTGGTGCCTCGTAACAAAGCAGAATGTTACTTATAAACTTAACATAAAGTTATCTTCATATTAAAAATGTACGGTTTAAAGTACAAGTTTAATATGTGTATACATAAATAGAAAAGGATTTCATATCCAGAAATACTATTTCAGCACACACCTGAAACACGGGAAATTCGCAATTTTGGATTTATTTTTCAAAAATGATCCTTGAGCGCCATCTAATGGATAGAATAAAAATGCAGATTTAAATAGTTGACATAGAGTCCAGTTAATGGCTTTCCTTAAAAAACAATCATTGTACGGGACCAATTTGTTAGGTCAACTTTAGATCAGGGGCATCGTTAGGCCCATTTAGCCTCCCTAAAATGTGTACCCCCACCCCAAACAAATGTGTATTTATTGTCTTAAGCCATGAATAGCTTTTTATATTTAAGTTTGTCATCGTACCCGCGCTGTAGTAAAGACCCAGCCCCGTATCCATTCATCTCTAACTACGCCTCTGCTTCAGATTATCTGAAGCTGGTTACAGAGAAGTGTGTTTCATTTGTATGCGTTTAAAATCTTTCCAAAATGCATCTTCATTTGAAACCAGCCATATACAATCAAAGTTACATAACGTCAACTCCTTTATTCAGAAAAATGGATTGAGGGTGACAGCAGAGGAGCAGATAGAAATAGCCACAGCAATAAAGGCGGTAGCGCAATGGAGAGTATTTTTTTTACAGAATGTACAGTATGATCTACACCAAGGTGTCATAAAGTGAAGCTAAATTCTACCTTTTTATTTCTGCATTTATATAAATATGAATGAACACCATCAACCCCATTAGGCACAAATAACGTACCTAATAAATAACTAGAATATTACAAATCGGCGATTTTCGCTATATATTGTAGACTAAGAAGTACTATACGTAGGCCTGTATTTTAAAGACAGGGCAATCGAAATCAAGTAGACAAGCGATTAATTGCGGTTTGTCCACTGAACACACGGATATGGTGCTTTATATTACAGTAAAACACGCAGTTATGGCAAAAGGGCTGGCGAGGTTTCTATAATGCTTCAACAAGAGTATTCAAAATTAGAAGGAATTGTTCTTGAATAGCCGAACTTAGCTATGTCCATTCAGTGACTCAACTATATGAAATATTAAAATTGCGTTTTAGAGAATGGAGGTGGTTAACGCCGATTGCGTATCTTTTTACTTGTCGTTTATGAGAAAGCGGGCGTTGCTGACAATGCCATCTGATTTTGACGCACACCGGCTGATTTAATAAAAACAGCCTGCAGGGGGAGGCAAAGACCAGCCATGACTGCATGCGATCGTTATTTATATCCTAGAGCTTCACTGGATCACAATCCAAAGAAGATACTTTTATCTCCTGAGTGTTTGTCTTTAATGGTTTATTTTATCTGCAAACCTGTGTTTTCCTGCAGTCCCACAGACATTAATCCCATGTTGCCACTGACGAGGGTTTGGCTCTATAAGAATGAAGATATTGAGCTTGTAGCCAGGATGTAGGTAATCAAAACTGCTTATGTAAGCTAGCAAAGTTGGATATGCCCCATAAGTAAGTTGATACTGTTTTAATGTAACATATTACTTATGGGTTACTCATTACTTATGGTTTAAACAACATATGTATCACGTGTAAGATCCGCATGCAGAGGAACTGAGACCTGTTGCTATACAAACAGCCGTCGACCGCATGGAAAGATGGGCAGAAACACACTGAAGATGCTTCATCTGATAATGCTGACTGCAATACTCACTGATGCCGCTTGGGTGTGGGCAAGTAGCATAGGAGTAC
>JABFEB020000002.1:2659344-2674018 GCA_019775895.2 Stomatorhinus ivindoensis | reverse complement strand
GGGGGGTTTTGGGAGGGGGGCCGGCTCGCCTCCTTCCTCGCCATTGGCCACGCTGCCACTACATGCAATAATCATAGAAGCGTGCAACAACACTTAGTGTCATTATTGTATTTCACTGGTGGGAAAATCCAAGTTACCCAAAGAGGTCTTGGCTCCAGATGAAGCTGCTGTATGTAAATATTGGTGGTGAATATGGATCCAAAAAGCAGGCTTGGCCCTCTACAAGCAGCCCTTCCACTCCTCGAAGTGGCATAACTAATGTCTTGAAACTCCACTTGATCATGGCTGTTTATATAGCATTCCGGTGGTTTCTGACCTGATCCCGGTTAACCACTGCCCTTTCACATATGCTCTACGCAAAAAAGTTAAATGATCGAAGGCTAACCACTGTAATGCTGGTCAGGCAACAATAAGGCTGTCCTATGAATAAGGGAGCGCACAGGATTGGCTACGGGGCAGCCGAAATCCGTCAAACAAGCGGTACTGGTACACGCCCCGCCATGTTGAAGCATACGCTGTAACAAGGATCTTTGGCCGGGGAGGGGGGCAGAGCTGGTGAGGGGCAGAGGGCTGTTGTTTGGAACTCTAGGCAGGGAAGCCATGCCCTCCAGTGCCGCGGTCCTCCTGCGAACAAACTCCTCGAGTCAAAATGGGTTGCAGACTTTATGAGTCGCGCAGGACAGAAGCCGCAGCCAAATGAAATTGATAATTCATCGTGGCTGGGCAGTCCTGAGCACTCGCAGCGGTCCAGAAACTTTCCGTCATAGAAAAATAAATATTAACACAAACCCCTAAATTTCTTTATGAGAAACACCCCAGTGAGGACTGAAGGAGGCACGCAATGGGCGCTAGAGGCACGGCAGTGACGTCACACCTGAGGAGAGCAGAGAGCGGCAGTCACCCTGCACAAGCCGGATAAGATGAAGGGTTTAGGTTTGCCGTGTTTCTGCCAGAGCTGAGAACAGAGTGTTTTACTGTGCCAGCATAGATGTTGGGATGTTTCACAGTTAGCACTTAGTTGCTTGTGTGCGTTGCTATAACCCCGTGCTGTACACTTATCTTAGGCTTTCAGAATATGTTATAATAATCCTGTACTGTACAGTTAACACCTGCGCAGTGCTTGAATACAGTGTGCAATTAGCATTTGGTTGTGAGCTCACGCTGCTATGATGTGCTGTACAGTTAGCATTTGGCTGTTTGCACATACTCATATTCCAGTACTATACAGTTAGTAGTTGTTTGCATGCATGTACTTCTATAATCCCGCACGCTACAGCTAGTATTCGATTGTGAGCACACACTGCTATAATCCCATACTATGTAGTTAGCACTTGGATGTGATTAGAGAAGGGCACAAATACATCAAAACGTATCTCGTTACAAATTACAAATACTTGCTCATCAAATGTAACAAATGAAATATAAAATACTGGTGTGAGAAAATATATTTAATTAAAATACAATAAATTTGTAATTAGAAAATACAAAAATACACGTAAAACAGTAATGGTATAAGACAAATGCGTTTCAGGCCTGGTAATGTGCAGTAGGCCTATTTACAAAACATGCAGCTTGCCCAGACTTTAAACACAATAATAATTTTGTGATTTACATGTAATATACTGTTAATTGTGACTATCGTAACATTAATAACATTATCAGAGCTGAACAGCCCGCATCTTGACAGGTTGATTGATAGGTGTGCGGGGGTGAGGAGATATTGCGATTCTGTCCTCCGGAACCACTATACCAGATCGTGAACGTTTGTATCGCGATTTCAGTCTCAGATTCAGAACCGTTACACCAGAGAATTAGTGCCATAGTGTCAGTGTGTGCATGTGTAGGTAAGGAGGCAGAACAACGCTTTCTTAAACGTCTTATAGTACGGTGCTGAACATGTGCAAATTCAAAGAAGAAAATATTTGAGATATACGCTCAAAAACGGAACGTGCATATATTATGCAATGTCAAGTTTATCAGTTGGTTTTCCGTTTCACACGGCCTCAGTGGCCCTACAAACGCCTTAGTTTAGCTGATGTAAATTAATTTTGTCCTTGGGAACAAGAGTAGCTAGTCTGATTTACCGCTAGCGAAGCCCTCCGTAGCCCCCCATATATGACAAACGACAAGATGCCACTCCCTGAGCATGCCTGTTGAAATTACCTAGAATGCAACTAGCAGGCCAGCAAGATAATTCACAAGCTCTAAAGCACAGCGCCAATTCCAGGGAGTACGACTTCTGGCTGCTACTCCCGCCGCACAGCAGCGTAGCGTGTGTACTCCCAGCATCCTAGTTCTTTGTACTTGCGTAAACCCTTAAAATGATGTTGAATAACAATTTACGAACATTTCAATTTCTGAACGTCCGTTCGGAACGTATCTCATTCGTAAGTAGAGGAGTGTCTGTAGTATAATCGCATGCTCTACGGTTAGCACTTGGCTGTGAGCGCACACTTCTGTAATCCCATACTCTACAGCTAGCATTTTATTGCAAACACACTGCTATAATCACATACACTACGGTTAACACTTGGTTTTTTCTACATTCTGTACATTATAGTTAGCATTTGATTTTGAGTGCACACAGCTAGACCCACACTAAACTCAAGCTAATGAACCCAATCTGTCATCCATATTCACCACGTATATATCTACATTAAATGGGTTGCCAACTTTAGTCAGCCGGCTGGAGTGAGATTTTTAATTCGAGACAAGTCTGCACATACATGCACATGCATTTACATGTATGTAACACTTTTACCTTGTAAATAGTCTATAGCGTTTGCACATTACCCCAACACTTTTGATATAGCTAATTTTAGGTTTATAGTGGAATGATAAGGATTTGTCGTAAGATATCTTGCATGAGCCTGAAAACATGTCACAACAGTTGCATGAGAGTCGACATCCCAGCATTAATATGACATTTATTGAATATGTCACATTTCTCTTTTAATTTGCTGACTATATATTATTACATTTTTTGTATACTTATTTCTTCTTAAAGACTTTTTCGTTTAAGCAGCCGTTTGAATTGAGTTGAGTGAATTTTTGCTTGTATTCTGTTGTTTTTTGTACTTTAAAAAAATTTCTCCTTGTTTTTGATTTATCTTGATGGTACATTTCAGTGTTTTAGTGCTGTACAGTGCTTAGAGGCCTCCTGTCTGTGAACGGTGATTTATAAATTTACTTACTAGTACTAGTTTTAAACTACTTTTATAAACTACTTTTATTTGCACTATTTCATTGTTGCTGTTGTAAACTTGCACACGTGTGTCACTTGTACTTATCAAATGTCAGTGAACGTGATAAATAAAGCGATTTGCTTTGATACTCTGCTGTCTGCACTGCTATAATCCTTCACTGCACAGTTAGCACTTGACTGGGCCAGTGTATAGGTAGCATGAGAAATCACTGGATTGAAAATGTTATAAAAAAAAGAAACACCTGGATGTGGGCACATATAGACCATAAATGGTATACAATGCATGTTATAATATGAATACAAAGCTGATGGTTAAAGCTGTGAGTTGGTAACCCAAAGACTGCTCTCAGCCTCCCGAGTCAAGCATGTAATTTACATCAATATTCTGACATCCAGATACACAGATTGATTATGGGCAATACCACCAGTTAGCACATGTACGCTGAACTAGTTGAGCAATGATGGCGGCTGTGGCCATTTAGACTTGGGGCAGTGCCTACAGTGCATTTCCTAGAGGCTTACAGTTGAGAATGCAGGGTCTGCCAAATTTTGTGCCAGTGGCAGATTCAGAGGCCCCAACACTTGACAGGAGCCCTTGAATGTGTGAAACTGGACAGGGGGACCCAAGGTGACATTTTGCCAGGGGGCCCAGAATTTCTAGGTACACCATTAACTTGGAGTAACTGGGATTGCAGACCTGCCACGCAATGGTAAACTCACCTTTGCGATCACAGGATCCGAACCAGCAACCATCCGAGCACGGGCACAGCATCCTAACCCCCCAGGCCACACACCACCCCCATCTGCACCTCTTTGTGGGGTTGGCTGATATGTCCTTCACACATGTTCCCAAACTTAGGACTTGGCATGGTTAGCATGTCTGCGGCTCTGTGTTTGAATCGGGGGAAACCGGAGCAGGGACAGACGGTGGGCATGTGTGGGAACACGTGGCACCGCATTCCGGGATGGGAAAGTGAGCGTTCCTGACTCTGGAGATGGAAAGGTTGTGTGTATTTGTATGTGTGTGAGATGGCTGTGTACAGCTGCTCCATCTGGTCATGCTCTGTGTTCCTTCCCAGCCAGTCCCTAATAGCTCCAATGAGGCTGCGGTTTGCAGCTTCACACACATGCTACACACTCTGTTATTCTTCTCCTAGAAAAAGTGGCAGAAAAATGTCCATTTATTTACTTTGAATTCCACGGCTGTGGCGAAGGCAGCCCTGCCAGCTGAAAGCGGAGTATGCGAGCAGAACGGAGAGTCAGAGGGGCTGTGGGCATTCGACAGGCGAGACGCGACACGGGGGGGGGGGGGGCGAGGCAGATGGGATGGGCCGCTCAGAACCAGAATTAGCAGTACCTGTTCGGAAAGTGCTACTGATTAATCGCCGGGTCAGGTCTGCAAAGGCTGGTAAAGGTGGGGGAGTGGAGTGGAAAGATCTGGCAGTGACAGGGCAAGGGGGAATCCTGCACGCCTGGGATCCTGGATGGCTGAGATGCCCTTGATAAACAGATCATACTGACTCACAGCTTTGGGCCTCGTGGGATTACATGACCAGTGATTTGTGTTCATCCGCACGTCTCACACACAGACACAGCCAAGCCGCACAAACACGCGCACATGCGCACTCGCTCATTAACCGTTACCTGTTCTCTCCCTTCATTCTACGTTCCCTCTCATTCCATCTCTCTCATTCTCTTCCAGCAGCTCTCGCTCCCTCCTGCCTGCTAATGTGTTCCAGAGAGCGGCGAAGCCACAGAAAAAGCTTAGCAAGTGCATGTATCCCTTCGCAAGCCAAGACTGGAAAAAAAAAAAGGAGGGAGAGAGAGAGGGAGAGAAGGAGAGAGAGAGGGAGGGGGAACTGCGTAAAAGATGTTAAAGGGGGGAGAAAAGAAATACATTGTTTATGAAAAACTCAAAGATGGCTTTTTGTTGTGGTGAGGACCTGTCTTTTATTAGAAATCTGAAGTGTCTTCAAAGCTTGGAAAGACTGAGAATATGCCAAGAGGCACAGACACACACTGCAGAGCCTGAAGAGCGGAGGAGAGGCGGATCGGGGGAGAGGAGTGTGGAAGAGAGCAGCTAAATTCAAAGCATGTCTGTGGAATTGGCACAGACTGGATCCACTCAACAGGTCCTCGTATAGGGAGTGGGGGGGGGGGGGGGACTGGATTTTTTAAATGGAACAAGGGGAAGAGAGGGAGGGGGGTACCACAGGGAGCAGCTGACAGAGGGGATAACATGTGTGAGCCGTCCTGAGTATGGAGGGTAGCGATGGCAGGACAGAACGTGTGTGTGTGTGTGTGTGCACGCACGCACGCATGTGTGTTTGCATTACAACACATGAAACAATGAAGAACACTTGGTCTAGATCAGTCTACTCAAAATGGCGGCAGACCAAGCAGTGAGAGAAGCCACGACGGGATGGTGTGAGGCTCTGTGCCAACGATCGGAAGGTCACTGGTTCAAAACCCGTGCCTGGCAGAATGATATCACTGTTGGGCTCCAGAGCAAGGCACTTAAGCCCAATAACTCCAGGGACACTGGCTGCTCCTCGCTTGTAGGTCACTTTGGACCAAAGCGTCTGCTAAACGCATAAATGTGAAATGCATCTGGAAGGCATGTTAAGCTTGTGTCCTTTCATGCTGAACACAAGCCTGCACCCACAGGTGTGCTCATTAAATTTTAAACCATTGTAAAGAAGATCAACATTTTGCCATGAATTTTATGCACGAGCTGTCAAGTGATGTCAAATGGAGTCTTATTTAGATATATTGTAATAAAGCCACTGTATCCACTGCACAGATGTATGGAACCAGACAGGAGTCTTTATTAATTACTTACTTGGCCTCAAGGGGGCAGTCAGGAGACCTTCTAGGAGTTTATCACTGCATTGCTACTCATGCTTCAGTAATAACCCATTTTTCTAGAGCAAAAAGACACTTTGGACAAAACTAAATCAACTTCAAAGAACAGGGCATCAGTACTGAGCAAATTGAAAAACTTTTCCGTAGTCAGCATGAATCAAGGCAAAAAGAAATGCAAAATAAAACCCAAAAAGTGACCATAAAGTGTATTATTCCGCAGGGATAGCCATATTTCTTATGCAATTTTTTTTAATGAAAGTATTACAACTTTATACATAAAACATCAGCTCTGTCACCCCCCCTCCACCTCCCCTCCCCTCCATATCTTGCTTTTTCACACTCTCACATTCCACAGCTTTCTTCGTCCTCTTTTTGAGGAATAATAGAGAATTGACTTCTTAAAGGGAGCCCTTTGCTGCCTGAAGCGAATCAATTTTCCGATTTTTATAGGGAGGCACTTAGCGGTTGGTTTGAAGGGCTCTCAGGATAAGGGAGACGGAGGGATATTTAGGTCTGAATAATAGCGCTTTTCAACAGACATTCAGGCATTGAAAGTGACATAACTTGGGGCATCAGTAGCCAGCTCTGCACAAACATGGCCCCCTTCTGCCTGGCATAAGACTATCATATATAGGAGCAACGTCCACTAAGATCAGAAGAATCGTGATTTTTACCAGGGACATTAGTTCGGTTTTTAGCCTGGCAGCGAGAAAAGCTAGTAACTGGGATGATTTCCCAACTGACCGCAACACAGGTATCTGAGCACCAGTCTAAGCTTCCCTAATGACTCAGTGATGTTGCTAGCCTAGCCGATCAGCAGCACCAATACTAGCGCCGCTATGGGCTCGCAGCTTGATAGGTTAGGGCTCAGTGCTCATGTGTGGAAAGTCCTGGACTCAAACCCCGTAGGACACAGAATAATATCATCATTTCTGGGCCTTTCAGCCTTTAACCCCGACTGGTCCTGGGACGCTGGCCCTCCCGACTCTCCTGACATGTACAGCGCTTTGAGCAAAACTATCTGATAAATAAGCAGATGTAGGTGAGCCATATAGCATTTGCTTGTCTGTGCGAGCAGGAGATGGACGCAGCCATGATCAAAAGCACGCATGAAGAGCACAGCGATGGCTGGAGCGATGTGCATAAAAAGAGTTAAAAGTTATTCAAAATCCACCAGAAACTTCCAGACACTTCAAATCATTCGCACGCCTGACACACTTTCACCCGTCCATTTTCTTGATGCAGAGGACCTGGACTTATCCGAGGGCAATGCAAGATCTTTTTAAGTGAGGGGAAATATCTTGCTGACTGTTAGAAGAGTGGTGTTGAGTATGATAATGAAGATGCTGATTATTAACTGAAAATCTGTCTGAAGTATGTGCGCCCAGGAAAAAAGGCAGGAGTTCCTGGAGGACATGGACGAACATAAGAGCAGCATGCAGTTCCTCTCAGAGCAATAGGGCCAAGGGGGGAGCCTACAGTCCTATAGCAATACTGTAATATATCATTAAGGTGGTGCATGTTATATGATGTATGCAGATTAAGCATTATAAATGACAAGCTACCAGTGTGCATCTGCTGAACATTATAAGTTCTGTTTAATGCCTTGTCATTAAATAGAGTGTAAATGAGAAGGAAGAGAGAGAAGCGTAAGTCCCAGGTTGGACATAAAACTGGAAAAACAACACAGATATGGGTCCAAAATATACGATCTGTTTTTAAAATCACAGCACAGAAGAAGGACCTTGAGCAGGAGACTAGTCCACATCCGCTAGATCCACCACTCACCTGGAGTTTGAGTTTGTGGAACGCCAGCATTAAACCCTCCGTTTTTTTTTATCATTAGAAATCTGATGTTTACTCAGCATGCTCTACAAATCATAGATGAATGAAAATATGACGCCCTAAGAAAGTGAACCGTGAGCACGAGAATCTAAAATGCAAAAAAAAAAAAAAAATGTCTGCAGGGTCAGAGAGTAGGATAGTAGATTGATGTGTCGGTATCAATGGCCTACGAGAGAAGTCCCAGAGGAGATGCGTTGTGTTTTTTTTTGTCCCCAAACAGCGGCAGTCAAAGGAAGCTTCCCATTGGACCTTTTGATCCTGCAATTTCATCTCCTTCACATTCCAGCTGTCTCCCATCGAACGGGACTTCTGATTCTGCAATTTAATCTTCTTTAAACTCCAGCTGTCTGGTGTCAGTTGTGCTGGGAAAAAAATGTAAAAAGAAAGAGAGAGAGAATCGAATTTTTCATGTCTGCGATGCCGTCCTTTAGAAATTACTCCTGCTTTCTTAATTCCGTCTTTTGATTCCAGCTGCGTCTCCCTGCAGGCTCAGAGGAATGCCATGTATGCATCAAACTGGATTCATTAAATTAGTTTTATGACTGAAACCCCGAACGCTAGCCCCAGCGTAACGGTAACGTATGAGGACATATAAAATGAAAAATGTAAGGACCATATTTGAATATATATCACGATATACTGGCTACATTAAAAGTACATAAAAAGTGCAGCTTTCCTGTGGAGCCCCACTAACGAATCGTGGATGGAACGGAGGCATCAGACAGAAAAATATAATGCAGAACTCGAGGGCATTCTAGAAAAAACGCCTCTTAACTCTGCATGTTTTTAATTAAGAGCAACTGCCACAAACATCTCCTAAGCCTTGTGTGTTTTTAATCATAATGAAGTGCTCAGGTTTTCGGGAGGAAAAGCTTTCCAGTAAGACTCTCACGTTGCCATTGGTGTCTCGCCACATGTAGGACGGTGTCTGGTAAAAAGCCCCGTTTCCAGAACCACCACGTAAATGCGCCCGCTGGTGTTAAACTGCGCAGCCAGAGGCGGCAAATCTGCTAGTGCAGGTTAACCTGCAACCAGCCGGCATGTGCCTGGTTGTTAAATCATTCATATGAAACCAGCGTAATCGGTGCAAATAGGTATGTAAATAGGTTATGGCAAAATCAGTTTCACTCTCCATTATAATGTATATAAATCATAAAAACCGCAAAACATATCCCGAAATGCACACTGAGCAGTTTTTAAAACCCTGTCTTAATTTGCTACACTAACATATTTACCACACATCATATATTTTAAAAGGGAACATTAGTAAATTCACAGTTTCACAACAAAAAAGCGCATAGGCCTATGTATTAATGTTAGTTTTATGTGTGAGCGGACAGATCTAAGATTATATAAGACTGAAAGCTTCATTGATCGTTTATTTATTTATTCCTTGCAACATATGTGCTTGTTGTTCCTCTGATATCCGTGCGGATACCCCTGTACGCTTTTTGTCATATTTGTGTCCTCTTCATTGCTAGCGTGTTCCCTGCCCTAACCCCTGACCTTGGCAGCTGGAGAGTTTGCGTCCATTATCTCCGCGGCGAGACAGGGATGGAGTGAGGCGGAATCAGCGCCCGTCTCATTACAGCAATACGAACACCGCGGCGGGGGGTAGGCACTGCCAGGTAATCTCTGGCTAATCTGGAAACTTTTCCTTCTGCTCATTAACAGAACTGGCAAAAGCATCAAAGGTGCATGAAAAATAGTTAACCACTGAGCACATTTGTAGTCTCCCTGCCATTCTCCGTGTATGTGTGCAATTGTGTGTTATTGCAAATGTCTGAAAAGGATCAATACCCACAGGAGGCTAGATATGAACAATCAATACAAGACACACAAAGAGAGAGGGAGGGGGAAAGGCATACACTGCCACTCTTACTACAATACTCTCTCGCCCTCTTTTAGCAAAAGCAGTTTAGACACAATGCGAAACCCAGCCTGCTCCAGAGCATGGTTCATCTCTGAGCGTTATTACCAGCACTTGAAGGAGACGAATTATTTCGTCAATACTGGGAGTCTTATTGTGACACCTTCAGCCTTCCGAATTGACAGAAGGGAGAGGAGAAACAGACGGAGAGATGGGGAGTCCATTTTGATTGCCTCCTCTATGACCTAAAGGGCTCCATAACGCTGAATACATATGGAAGCATATAGAAAGTATATATACGTTTTTACACATTAATAATTAGTACACGTTCGTTTTCCTTCTGTAGCCTACAGGATTTCTAAATACCCGGAGGGAAATTGCACGTTATTTTGAGTGCTGGAATAAGGTCAAAAGGGTAGCGAGTATTTATTGACCTCATTTATGGCCAAATATAACACCACGGTGTAATACATGCATTTTGTGTGTTTTGCCATAAAACGGTTAAAAGTCACGGAATAAGTCACGGAGTGAGTTTTAATTTGAAATACTGGAGCCCACGGGAGTGTGAAAGGGAAAGTGGGTGGATCTGGTGAATAGACTCAGTAAAGCTCCTTAAATGAGTGTTTACGTCAACATTTTAGGCATGTTTTAATCTTTGTTAATAAACAATGACATTTTAAATTAACAGTTAGAGAAATTATTCTAGAATCTCTCCACATATACACCTGTTATTACATTTCATATTATATATATGCATATATATATATGCAAAATGTGTACATGGCAAGCTGAAGATTTTTTCTTTCTTTGATACATTTTGTAATCTATCCTAAGGGTATTACTAGACAGCTAAGAGCTATTATTTGCATAGCGCCACCTGGTGGAGCACACTTTTGCTGCTGTAAACAAAAAATGCATCTAAACCATTCGCATTCATATACAGACTGATTTTCAGCGAATGACAATCCCCGGTCAAGCGTGATGTTTCCTGTCAAACGGATTTATACACCCTTGAGATTCATTAATGCGGTCCAATACAAGCGTGCCCCCTCCCCCAACTCCCGCATCTAGAGTGGGACCACATTCATGGAGTACATACGTCAACACGCAAGATCCGTCGTCGAAGGAAGGGGGAGGGTATTCTGACAGCTAACTGCTCATACTGTGACCCCGGGCTGACCCTACAGCCAGAAAACCATTCGTCCACACTTCCACGGAAAGCCCGACTGACGGATTTCAGAGCTGAGGAACTGAAAGCGGAAAACTGTCTGCCCGCTACCCTGTAACCGGCTGTCCAGACCAGTCACAGATCCCCCGCAACTTCAAAAGCAAGCACCTCTACCTTACCCGCAGTGTCAAAGTCCTACACTATGGTCATTTTACGTCTCCTCTTTTTTGTGTCTGAAATGCAAACTTTAATAATTAGGAAGATGCAGATAATTCATGCAAAAGCGCATTTGGAAGTTAAAATCGACTTGAGATTGCGAACTGGGTTGGCCGACTGGCCGAGTGTCTGCGGTTTTAACGCGGGGGGGCGGGTGGTGCAGCCGAAATCCCTGAGAAATGTTCGTTTTGGATCCCTTTCTTTGCTTACATACCTCCCTCACGCCCTCTCCTTCCCTCTCCCCTCTCACTCACTCGTTCCTGTTATTCTCCCAAGTTCTGAAACGCAAAATCAGACCCCAGCTCTTTCAAAGTAGCTGGGGCAAAAGCTTTATGCGTTAAGGATGATCGGTAGTCCGTACTTTTCTCTCTCTTTCTCTTTCTTTCTTTAACCTTTTCCTTTATCTCTGCGTTGCCCAGTTGGTATCAACCCGCTGAGGCAGAAAAAGGTATTCTTTCGTTTTAACAGACCTGAGTAAAAACGCTCTCTTGTTTTGTTCAAGTAACATTGAAACAAACGAGAGATTTGTGGACCGCTTATCCAGTTTTACTTATTTTTAGTTGCAGCACGTTACAATGAGAATCAGCATCACACATGAACTAATCTCATTTGGATCCAATAAATGTGTAGGAGAAAGGGAGAGAGGATGAGAGAGCGAGAAGGAGGGAGGATGCGAGAGAGAGGAAAGGGGAGGATTGATCTGCCCGCTGTTAAAATCTTGTACTGTTTTCACTCGGAGTGAGATCTAAGCTTGCTGACTTGCTTTTTCTGTCAAAGGTCTTATTTGGAAAAAGAAATCGAGAAACGTTTCATGACACATATTAATAGTTAATATAAGTGACAGTCGAAATTATTTCACTGAATGGAATTTTTTATTTATGTTTGAGAAAAGCATCGAGGCTGGCAGAGAACGGAGACGGGGCAGGTTTTAAGAGGATCTGCCCATGCTTTTAAACGGACACCGTTCGTATCGGACAGATTCTGGGCAAAGCGGAGACACCGACAACGCACCCAACTTGAAACTTCAGAATCACAGCCTACACTCTTCTACTGGGAATTTTGGGAGCTAGTAGTTGAACTGTGCAAATTTCATCGTGCAAGCATAAACAACAAAAACTCGCATGGCATTTTTTTTCCTCCGAAATTTTAAAGGGTGATGTCATCTGCGTGTTTTTGGGCTGGTATTGTGCTGGAGCTCAGTGAGAGTAGCCGACAGGCAGCGCGCCGCGTACAGCGCTGCGGATCAGGTGCGGTGCGGATTTATCCCCCGCACTCTGCCGCCGCGAGTAGCCGTGTCCGCTACACCTACAAAGCTGTCGCTATACTTTCTCTCTGATCGTTTATTAAACATCCTCTAAGCAGGACCTTGCCCATGCTCTCAGTGATGTCTTTTGGCAATTGCAGGTCTCAGTGCCAAAAGCCTTGGACTCGCCGACCTTTCCGGAAGGCATAACCATGACTGCTTCCACCGAGCGGCACTTGGAGCCCGCAGACCCATCGCCTTTTTGCCGTCCTCATATCTACGCCGGCCAGGTTTTCTCCCTCCCGCGGCTACTGATCTCGCATCACAGGAACTAGACCAACTCCCTCTCCCCTTCTTGCCACCCCCACACCAAACCTTTCCTATTCATAAAACTCATTCCTCCGTATGCCTGCTTTCTTTTTCCTCCCTTTACGCGTCAACCCGTAGCAGGTTATTTTTTTATCACTGTAGATCACTGTAAACTGAATTTTTAAAGGGGGAAGGTATATATTCAAAACGGATTTATAAAGACAGAGGAAGCGGTGCAGAGTCTGCCCCAGCGCCGGACAACAAGATATTAGCCACAGCGGAAGACTGTCATTCACATCCTACCCTTGGAGCATCAGTGGCGAACTGGCTGCTCCCATCGCAACCCACCTGGCGACCTTATGTTTCAAACGACCAAACTCTTGCGAAAGACTGGGATATAAGCCAGCTGACTATGGAATTAAAGTGAGCAAACTCTTTTATTGACACCGCGTGGTAATCAGTTATTGCCCCTCTTCTCTCGGCACTAAAAGTCCCTGTCAGACGGCTCTCCGCGGAGTGCTGCTTATTCAGCTGCAACCACAGTGGCACAAGCGTCCCATCGGAACACACCCCACCCCCGTGTTCAGCCCGACCAAGGGGCCCGCCGCTTACCGCTAATGCGCACGGGACTGGCGGCTGGCCACGACATCCCTCCATCCACCGAACGGATTCATAATCGGACGCTTATTCCTAGGAGGACGGCACAGCTAAACGGTTCTTCCTGGCTCAGATATTTCGAATCCACCGTGGGAACAGACGTGCGCTGAAGCTTCACGGTCGCTTGGGGGAGCGATGCAGTCCATTCTCTCCGCCTTGACTTTCTTGTAAGTTACTCCACTATTACTGTAACATAAACGGCGGTTTACTCTGACCAGTCACCACCTAATGCACAGACATGTTAAGTTATTTCCTACTGTAGTCCTGAGGGCTATGAATCACTGGTTATAGCAGATGACTCTAGACATGAGGGTTGTGGGTTAGCACGGAGTAGCGGTTACTGCACTGGATTCCAGATGTTGGTTAGTGTGGAATAGTGGTCGGGATACTATATTCCAGCTGTGAGGGTAGTGGGATGGTGTGCAGTTGTACAGAACCTTAAGTCTATCCCAAATTTCTATACACAATTTGCACCTCTTTGGAGTCCTGTATTGTGAAAGTAAAAACAATTTATACCTAAATTATTCTTGTGAAATTTTGTCAATTTATCATTATTTGCAATTGATTAACTGTTTATAATCATGGGAGCGCTGGGACTGAACTAGCAATGCTCAGACTAGCTGTCCAGTGACGGATCCAATGACAGCAGCATTCCAGTGAATATGATGTCTGAGGATAACAGAGGCACTTCATAGATACAAGGAAAGTCGATGGGGTGACCTCAGGATGCAATGGGCATTGACACATTTGGACACAAACAGGAAGTGGACAAGTACCCATTCAGAGTGCAGGGGAAGATGCAAGGCTGATTAACACCTAGTTGACAAGATAATCGATCCAGGCTTTTAGGAATTTTTTAAAGACTCGAATGCCTGGCAGGAATCTCATCTTCCCAATGAGGAAATGGCAGCAGATGCTTGAAATGGAAAACTGGACAAGAGATGTGACATGCTGGGACACGTTCTCCCAGAGTTGACATTTTGTGAGCTTTTCACTAAAACACACCGAGAAGAGACTGACTGAGCCTAAGGACATTACTCTTTTTTTATAACTCATTCCAGCCTCTCCCTCTCTTTCAGATGCATTCAGACATTGCTGGTGGTGAACAATCCTGTACAGGTAAGAGCCCTGCAAGCATGTATCCAAGTAGAGATTTGCGGTTACTGGTTACTGGTGTGTGTGTGTGTGTATCCAAGTAGAGATTTGCGGTTACTGGTGTGTGTGTGTGTGTATCCAAGTAGAGATTTGCGGTTACTGGTGTGTGTGTGTGTGTGTGTATCCAAGTAGAGATTTGCG
>JABFEB020000002.1:2624388-2639091 GCA_019775895.2 Stomatorhinus ivindoensis | reverse complement strand
GTTTTTTGGGGGGGGGGGGGGGCAAGGGCGGCGGCAGGCTCGGGCACATCAGCACACAGGAGGAAGTAAGAGCAGCACCTGATTGTGGCCCCTGGGCATGCTCTGTAGACACCTCAGTGCACACAAGCTCTCTGCCACCGAGGAGCAGCCGAGCCAGAGAGAGCGAGGTACAGAGCACTGCAGACAGAGAGAGGGGGTGGGGGGTGGGAGAGACAGCTATTAGAGCCGCACGCACGCAGACGCTCGCAGACGGACACACGCACGCGGGCCTGCGCCTGCTGCTGGACAGCCGCCTGGTTGGAGAGGGGAGTGGGGGAGATGCAAAGGCCAGTCGCCGCCGCCGCCGCTGCTACTGCTTCAGAAGAGATGCCACAGGGTGGGGCTGAAAGCCAGTTGCCCCCCCCCCCTCCAAAGTAAGTGCGCTCAATCACAGAGCGGCACTCGCACTTTGACCCTAGTCTGCCCGTGTGCACCTGAGGGTTTTCCTGCCGGGTGTCGAACCGTGATGTGCAAGTCTGTGACTGTGGAACGATGATGGTTGAACCCGCAGAGACAGTCCAACTGCGAGAGGTAAGCATTGGGGGAGGTGCTTGTGAGGTGTGCCATTACTTTCACTGGAGAAGATGGTGTCACTGCCCGATCGGCCCTCCCAGCACAGTACAGTTTTCTACATACAAAAACAAGTGGAGGATGCCTTAGCAGACAGACTAGCAGCAAGGAATCCATGCAAGACATCATGGTAGAATTTAATATTCTAGAATAAGAATATGACAAACTGGAAAAAAAAAAACCTTAGGGAATCATTTTAGCCAATTATCTCCTTGTTAGTAAAGCATGATGCTTAAGTTAGGAGTGAAATTTAGCACTTTGTTAAATTTTATATCCTGGCTAGGTGAGGTAAAAAATACAGTAAATCATATTTATTCAATTGTAGTAAAATGGCAATAAGAAAAACACAGAAAGCAGGGGACAGACTGGGCAGTGAATGAGGTATTGTCAGTGCGAACAGTGAGGGGCAGGGCAGTGTCAACCGGGACAGCAGGGGTGGGGGGTGTCACTGACAACAGCAGGATCGGTGGGGGCTGGTCAGATGAGTCACCAGAGTCAAATTTGTGCAGTATAGTGGCAAAAAGAGTGATTACATCACAAGTAAATACAAAACTGCATGTTCGATTCAAACCATCTAGTGAGATGAAGATGACAGCAAAGGGTAAGAAAAGCCTGTTTGATGAACCAGGATGACGACCTCCTCCATACCAGTACTGATAAGACGAAAATCTGTGTGCATGGCGAGGGGTGATGGTGGCTGCACCCAGTATGACATGTAAAAGCAGGCACACTACAAGATGCACGCACGCGCACAGTTGTACCACTGTTAGACTGCAAGGTCACTTAGGGTCTCGCTGCCAGATTCGTCTCACAGACTGTTTGACCGGAAGGCTACCATTTGACAGTGTTACAGTGTCCCACACCAGAGAAAATCAGTTCAGCTGAGCACGTTCTCTTTCAGCTGCTTTCTACTGTACGGCCAGACATGTAAGAAGGTTAAAAGCATCTTCAGGTTAAACTGAGAGGCCAGAAGAGCCAAGGAAACAAAGAACAACTCACCAGGAAGGGAGAGAGTGAATGCCATAACCCCATCCCTTAACATAACTGATTAACAAACACACTGTGACACAAAGCAACGCGGCCTACAATGTTGCGATCATTGTAATTCTGAAGGCGTGAACGTCGCCAGTTGTCTCAAAACCCCTTCTTTTGACAACACTGCTCCACAGAAGTTCAGGAACTGATCGAGGCAATCTTTCAGAGGAAACACAGCACAATGGATTACAGCAGCACTGCTGGTCACTCCGGGCTTTGAGCGGAGCTGAGGGGGCCTGTAAAATAGCCCCCTCCTCAGCAGGCGATACAGAGCTGTCTCCCGGTGGCGTCTCCTCCCATCTCCTCACGCAGATACTCATGCAGCCAAACCTCAGTGTTGTGTACACATGACTGGAGTAAGCTTGGCGCAAAACACTGCTGTGGCTTCAAAGCCTGCCAAAGAGATGAGCCACTCAAAAGCAGTGTGATGTGGGCGTGACTGTGCAAGCAGCCCCTGTGCACTATGCGAAGCTCTAGCTAGCAGTGACAATGAAAAGGCGGCATCCACCCCCTATGAAGGAATGAGTACAAACGATCCAGAACTCACCGATCGAGAGCTGATAACTGGCATTAAATAGAACGGAGGCTCCCATAATTTCTATGTACTATGTAACGCAAATACTGCTGCAGCATCTATTAAATGTGATGAAACAAGGTTTGCGTGAATAAACAAATACTATGCCAACAGCAGGAAATTAGGAGAAGAAAAAAAATCAATGTGTTTAATCAAAACATTTAACCTTTACCCAAATGATTAAGGCACAATAAAATGTAATTTTAATTAGGATCAAAATGGGCAATAATTGACAGTGCGTAATTACATATCAGCCATGGACACACGGCAGTTACATGAACTCCAAACGCATACATTAATCAGCTTTATTAATATAGGTCTAAGAAATACTCTGAGTCATTACAACATTTAATATCTTATTATTTTTACCATTCAGACTAGTTGGAAGAGCATATGAATGATAATATGTCATTTATTCAAAGATACAATTCGCCACAGAAATGGTCAGACCAGGTTTCCAGAAACAAAAATATTGAAAAGCATATCACAGTAATAGTTTTATTTTATTTCACGCTTCGAAACATTTTTAAATGATGTAACCCTTAAATTAAATCTCGTATACATGAAATCACTACGGTTTGTATAACGAGGTATGGGATGAAGCGTTTCGGTTGACAGCATCACTTTGTCAAAGTAAACAACGTATCATGCTATTTCGGATCAACATCAGTTTCTTTCCACTGTCATCCCAACATTTGACCCGGGACGAAAAAGGAATGAATGGTTATTCATTTTTTAATATTCAGGAATCATATTAAATTAAGTATGACTGAGAATCTGTACATTTTCGGGCATCGCAGGCGTTTCTTCCCAGTATACAAACAGGCGCAGACATACACAGAAAAGGATGTACTGAGATTAAATCATACCGCAATCAGATGATTGAAACTCTTCCAGTTATATGAATCCAGACCAAAATCTAAAAACACACCGCCCCTGACTCTCGGGCCACCGGCATAACAGCTGCTTAAATAAATCATAACCGGGCTGGACCGTTCCGCAGTGAGATCGACCGCACAGACCATCACCCCCGGAACCGAATTCAATTCAATTTAAAGTTACAATGATAAAACGTGTAAGGCGGCAGACATTTTTATGATCCCGGAGCCTCCAGACTCACCACTTCCTTCTACGCAGCTCGAAAAAGGCGCATACGTACACGGCGAAAGAAAGCAAAGTTCACAACAATAATAACAATAACTGGTTTTAAAGGTCCGTGAAGGGCAGCGAGGCAACCGTTACAGCGTAACGAGCAGGGTGTCTTGCGGGGCCCGCCGTGCGCCCGTGTGACTAATGCGAGCCTCCGACAAGCGGGCCGAATGGCGCAGCGGCGCCGCAGTGAAACACTCCGCCGAGCTTACGGCCTCCGACCCGTGGACGTGCCCTTCGCTACACCCCGCCTCGACCTCAATCACCCAAACGAGCGGCAACTTTCGGCTTCGGGCTGTAACGCTGAGTCCAGTAAATGGACAGGATACAAAGCCCCCTAAGCATAAAAGTGCGACCCCAGGCCTTGTATCGGTTATTGTATCTCGGTTTCGCTCCCCCTCCTTTTTTCCTCCAGCTCTGTCAATCCAGGGCGACTCCGTATTCTACACCAGAAAGGTTTCCCCTTCTTCCTCCCTCATTTGATACCCCCGGTTAACTTTCATCTTACGCCTCAGCTTATCCCCATGGCAGAAACAAAGAGGCTCCTTCGCAGACTCACCATAAGCTCCAACGTTTTGTCCTCAATATCCGGCTCCATGTTGTTGTTCCCCAAGCCTCTCTGGTAATGAAAATGGAAACCCAGCCCTGCGTCGGCGGCCCGCAGCCGCGCTACGTCACGGCACGCAGAGGAAGAGCGCCGCCCCTTCCGGTAAAGGCAGAGTTACCCAAGCAGTTGGGAGCTACGTAACGGCGCAAAGAAGAAGAACTCCGCCCCCTTTCGGTAAAGGCCGAGCGGCATCGGTAGCGGAACGGACGCACCAGGCTGTGAAATTAGTTAACTGGGCTTGCAGCGGGCAGGACTAATACATAAATGGGCTGAAACGTATGACTTTATTATAGAAGAGTCTTTGCAATTTATGCAAAAATACGTGGTGGTGGGGAATTTAATTTCAGAAAACACGCCCCAACTGTATAAACTATACCATTTTAGATATAAAATGCTATCTTTACATTTAGGTAATGCTTGGCAGGATTAATGTCCTGGGGCTACCAACCCCCCCCCCCCCCCAAAAAAAATAAAATGGAATATTAATGTCAGAATACAAGCGTTGCATATGTAAAAGCATGCACTTTGATTTAAAACAATTGGCTTTATTAGCGTCATCTTCCTATGACACAGATGTTTACGTTTTTTTCTTCCAAATGCTCCCTGCTTCTGCACTACATTATTAAACCTTGGTCAGAAACGGCAGTTTAAGCCAGAAAGCTCTTGCCATTTTAATAGCTGTGCATTATATATTCTATTGCCTTGGTGAGCTTCCAATAAATAGTTATGCCAAATACCACCCCAGCACATCACTGATCCAGAAAAAATATTTCAGTGTAAATTAAAGCAGTATATATTTTTAGGAAGTTTATTAAAAAGGTGTACAGTGAAAACCTTGTTTCACTTTCCCCACTACAACTAATGGCAATACAAATGATTGTGATGGGCTGCATTCAAAGTAAGTTCAAACTCCATGTCCAGCCTCCATCCACGCAAAGTGTTGATAAATTCTCTTCCCACTACTGCATCTCTCTGAAAGGTACACGTATATTACCAGACCCCCAATCATGGTCACTGGCAAGGCTTTGCATACCGCTCTTTCCAGATTTATATGTAGTTAATAGTTTTGTAACATAACAAAATTACACCTATACACTGAGGTCATTTTAAAAATGCGGGCAGCTTTATCAATTCATATAAAAGAGTGACAAATAGGGGGAGGGGGGGCAAAGAAAAAAAAATTTATTTAGGGGAGTTTTAATGCATATGTTGGAAGTTTCAGGCAGCTGTGTTTGTAATAACCAGTTTAATGTTCACTGCCCCACGAGGGACAGTGCTGGCACCCCACCAGAGCAAAGAGAGGGAATGCGGTCACTGGGGCTCAGTTCATCACGCACGGCAGGCCAGCATCCTGAAGCTTGTCCGATGAGGAAACACTGATTGTAACCCAACACATTAAAAACTGATCTCTGGTCCTGTAGCAGTCCATGGATGGCGACAAAATAAAACGGCGGAAAAAAAAAAACCAAAACAAAAAAAAAATGCTGCAGTAGTAAAGACGGAGGCGCCAGAGAGTCCAGGTTCTGGAAGCGGCGTGAGGCACGCTGCAGACTGGGCCGTGGCCAAGATGAGGAAGTACCACAAAGGGAAGGTCTTTATGTAAACGAGAGCGGACTGACGCCGCACTGGGAGCTACGCCCCGGGAGAAATCCGCTCCCCAGCGCACTCCCGTACCGAACAAACGGCAGGCTTCTTCTGACCGTTGCCACAGAATGCCCTGAAATCAGAAGAAACACACGGACACGTACAACCAGCAGTCATGTTGCCGTGGCATCCTTCATGCAACTCGCTGGTCGGTTCATTGAGAAGGGCCTTGGACAAAGCCATTCCCCGAGGCCTGCAATCTGAGCCTGCTGACGCTAAAAGGATTGTCTCCGATGCCTTAAGGTGTTAATTGCATGTCAGGTATTATCCAGACAATTAAAAAGTAGTTATAACTAATGGAACAGCAGCCCATAAGAGGCACTGGTTTACTTCATGTTATGTCCAAGTGGATCCATGAGTCTAATAGAGTACACTTATTTGAATTCAGATTAGACTGAAAGTATGACACACACACCTTTGTTGGTTTTAAAAACTGCACTATGCTCCCCACACAATGATCCGCAGACAAAAAATATATATATATTTTAAATAAAGACGGCCCTGTGAAAATATTTGTGGCACACATATATGCAAGCACACTCACTCTTCTTCATACAGATACTTGGCTAATCTTTTGGATGCGCAGACAGTTACACTCTGCCGATGACGTGGCAAAGGAAGACAAATATGCGCTGCAAAACCACCGGCGAAAGAGTGCAGGCCCAGACGTGCCACTTTTCCTGCACTGGCGTTCTGTCGCAGGGGGATAGCTGCGCATTTGGTACTTCGGCCTGCGCGCCCCTTGTCCTTGCTCAGAGGGGTGCCAGCAATCTAAATGAACCTCAGTACAGTGTCACGGCTTTAAGGGAGTTCAGTGAGGGGTGTAATTAACTTAAGCTGATAAGCGATCGGGAAAGACAAAGGTCTGTATGCAGACCAGGCCCACAGGAGCGTAAGCAATGAGCCCCATTTGTCTATCTTCACAGCTGCAGGATAAAGTGATTCTGACTTGCGATATAAACTCCAAGTCAAGGAGGGGGGGGGGGACTCTACTCTCAGAGCCACAGGTTTCCCAAAGCTTCTCTTAATTGCTAGACTAAAAATCATTATTTGAATATGAAACTTTCACCACTATGCCCCAGAGTCAAATTAAATCATCAGCAGCCAAAATCAAGCAGCAGAGCCCATGGTTCTAACGGGGAGGAGTTCATCGGCCCAGCTCCGCACAAACCGACTGCGCCGTGCTGCTCATAGCCGTTCTGCAGTCATAAATGTGCTGTTAACACTTGGATTTCTGCCCTGCGCGCAAGAATTATCACCAGGGCCTACTTGACAGCATCTGACAGCATCACATATTGTGTGTGGGGAGGGGGGTGGGTTTGGAAGAAATACTGAAGGTCACTAAACAGTGTTTTTTTTCTGTAGCCTAAATGGAGAACTGAGCATTCCTTAATGAGCTAAAGACTTCGACATTTAAACAAGGTCACACAGCACAGGATGTCATCCCCCCCCCCGCCGGTCTTCCATATCCAGGCTTCCCACCCTCCCTGTTCTCCGACAAGGCACCAGTGATCCATTTCCCAAGACACCCTGGAAGATTCCTTCTCAGAGGGGCACATTCCTCCGGTAAGTGTCCAAGCGAGGTGGCCTGCCGCTCTATTGGAGGCTGTCCAACTGGTCCCCATGCACATACACAGTTAACCAGTCCAGAAAATTGCACAGGGCAGCAGGAGAACCGATTACTACCGCATCTGACTAGCAGGCCGGCAGAATCACGGCTCTGCTCCCATTGGCGGGAATGGGTCACACACCAGCGATGGAAGTCGAACGTCCAAACAGGAAGGTAACTGATCCAATGTGGTGAGAAGATGGGAAGAGAGGCCAGAGCATAACAGGGGGCTGCAGGCTGGAGCTGGAGAGCGGATCCCATTTAATGTCCCCCAAACCATTTTTGAAACTGAGGTGGGGAGGAAAAACAGGGAACTGTGGCAAGTAAAAAAATAAATTAAATTAAAAAAAAGGATTAAAAATGGGGGAGAAATCTGCAATGATGAAAACGCATTACAATTTAAGTAGAGTTCAGGCACAGTGAGGGCAAACAGGCGCAAATGCTGGACCTCACTGTAATTAACACAGGCTCTTTTAGCAGAGAGGAACATCTAGAAAAGTTCTATCCAACCAGGGGATGGAAATATGTTCTAAGGCAGGGTTACGTCACCATGTGTGTTTGTTTTCCTCCTCGTTTGAAACTCATCCCATCTTAACGTGTGTTGCTCCCAAGAGAAGCTGTGTTCCCTCTCTCCCCTCCCTAACCCCCCTCCCCTTGTGCCAGTCTGGACTACCTAGTAGTCATCCAAATCGAAGAATTCATCATCGTCTCCCTGGTACTCGAGGCCCTGGAAGTCCACTCTGTAGCGCAGCACACCTGAATCGGAGAAGAGGGGAGAGATGAGACCCACCTAACCGCAGTAACCTGACAGCTCCACAAGGGGGCTGCCTCCACACCACCATTCCTCGTACAGTTTCCGACAAGGCTTTTTAGGAAACCCGAGTTGCGATTCTAACGGAGCAGGATAGCAAGTTTGCAGAAGCCAGCAGAATCGCAGTGAGATCTCACCTCCGATGCCGCCAAAGCCCTTGACAAACTGTGACCCCTCCTGGCTCTTGTCTGTGACGATCTCCAGCGTGGCGCCAAACTTCTTGTAGTTGTTGGCAAACCACTCGAGCAGAGGCATGCTCTCTATCAACTCGTGCTCCTGGCCAGTCTTTGAAAGGAAAGAGTAATGCAGACTTAGCTGAATGCTATACAATGTCTCCGAAGTCTGTATAGTGACCCAGATGTTCATAGAACCATACATACTCTGTTGTGTGAAAATGGTTCACGTATCATGACATGAAAAATCTGGTCCGTAGCAGGTATTAAAATTAGGTAAATACAACTTTAGATGAACAATACATGACATTACACTATGTCATTATTCATTTAACAAACACTAAGCCAAAATGCAGAAGCACAGCGTAAAAAATTAAGTACACTCTTAACTGCTTCTGTAGGAATTAAGAGGACAAATAGCAGGCAGGTGCTGCTAAACAAATGCACTGATCATCAGCAAGTGTGACCACCACTATGAAAGCAGAAGTTTTGGCAGTTTGCTGGTCTGGACCAATCAGTGGCCTGTACTACGAAGCAGGATTGCTGGCTTATCGGGGTAACTTGTCGGATTTAAGGTAGTCTGGGCAAAATGTAAGTGAACCAATATGAAGTCCATTTAAACTGTGGTACCTTAAATCCGACAAGTTACCGCGATAAGCCTGTAACCCCACTTCGTGGTACAGGCCACTGGTGTGTGTGTTAACACAATGCCAGTGAGGAAAGACATCAGCAATGATCTTAGAGAGGCAATTGTTGCTGACCATTAATCGGGGAAGGGTTACAAGGCCATTTCTAAACAAATTTGAAGACCATGATTCTACAGTGAGAAATATTACGCACAAGTGGATAACATCCAAGACATCTGCCAGCCTTCCCAGGAGCGGATGTTCCCGGACATTCACCCCAAGGTCAGACATGCGATGCTCAGAGAAACTGCAGAAACCCAAGAGCTACATCTCAAACGGTACACGTCTCGGTAGGCATGTTATACGGTGAAGTTCATGACACCTAGAAGAGCTCTAGGTTAAAGCCTCTGCTCCCTAAAAAGCACATCACAGAACGGCCTTGGTTTACAGAGCTCCATCTGAACAAACCACATGTCTCCTAGTCCCACCAAAGGGGACCAGAGTGGAAATGCTTGGCCATGCACAGCAACACGTTTGGCGAAAACCAAAGACAGTATATCAGCACAAACACCTCATAACTGTGAGGCGGTGGTGGAAGCTTGATGTTCTGTGCTTGTTTTGCAGCCAATGGACCTGGGCACCTTGCAGTCACTGAGTCGACCATGAACTCCTCTGTATACTAAAGTATCGTAGAGTCAAATATGAGGCCATCTGACTGACAACTAAAACTTGGCTGACACTGGGTCATGCAACAGGACAATGATCTCAAGCACACCAGAAAATCTACAGAAATGGCTGAAGGCAGAAAAAAAAATATCAAGGCATTCAGCCCAATTGAAATACTGTGCTAGGACCTTAAGACAGCTGTGCATAACTGAATGCCAGCAAACCTCAACGACGTATAGAAGACTGGGCCAAAATTGAGAGACTGAAAAAATAAACACACACAAAATGATTACGATTGCAGCTAACAGTGGTACTACACGCTACTGAATCACGGGGTGTACTTAGTTTTTCCCACACACAGCTTCTCCATTTTTGGCTTCATGTTTGTTAAATAACGACATGGTGCAATCAGTTGTGTGTCGTTTTACACACGTGGTTATAACAAGGACCACATGCTTTCTTATGCGCTGATGTAAATCCATGGTACTGAAAGAGGGTGTACTTTTTCCACATGACGGTAAACAGCGTCTTAGACCAGACAGCCAGCTTGAAGATTAAATAAGTGGAACATTCAAAAGCTGACAGCGGTTAGTACACAAAGAGAGCTTTGTGCCAGATTGACATTTCGACTGTTGCATCTTAAAAGGAAGTACCTTCAACAGTTTCTGTAAAGCATTTCATCACAAAAACAGTCCAATATAGAAAAAAAAAATACTCACCTCCCTGTCTGTGAAGTGAGATTTGTCCTTCTCCTGCTCCGGCGTTAAATACAGGATCTTTTCATCTGAGTCAGGGAAAATGGAGAAACGAACAAGCTCAACACAAACCGGATCTCGTACTGACCTCCGCAGCTCTAACAGGAGAGTACTGTGCGGGCCAGCAGTGACATTTCTGGCTCATGAAGACGCCACAGACACCTACCGTTCTCGGGCGTGGTGCCCTCAGCGCCATGGCAACGCAGCACATAGCGCATGGTGTCGAGGTTCTCGTAGACGATGAGGATCTCCACGGCACCCATCTCCAAGGCCTTCAAGGTGTCCTCTACACCGAAGCAGTACTTCCCCGTATCCTGACTAATCTCATCAAAGTAACGACCTGTGGTGGAGGGTCACAAAAATGAACTTGCATTAAACACAGGTCCACTCAATAAAACACGACAAATCATTGGCTGACCTGGTCAATTCAGAGATCTCAAAGCAAATGTTCACAAACAGACAAAAGGCTTTCATAATCAGCACATTCTTGGGTCTCCAAGGGTGACTAGAGAACAGTAACACCACCATACAGATGCACAGGAATATTTTTTGATCCTTTCCCATACACACACACAGACTCATGACAGGATAAATACTGACTTATCAGCTTTTTCTCCTGGATAAACTTCACGTTGGATAGCACTTCAGCAGACAGCTCAATGGCTTGGTTGAAGCCATTCTCCCCACCATACGAGATGTCGACCAGCTTCAACACCTTGGCTTGCAGCCTCTACAGATAAACACACAGAATCAAGAGGGCCTTTGATTATGAGCGCGGGAAAAAAAAAGCATGACTTCCTGAAACTATAGGCATTCCTGAGTCGATCGCAGTGCCTACCAAGATCCTCAACCACAAGGTCGTACAAAGTTCTTTCTGCTGAAGAAGCCAGCAACCCCCATCAGTAAAATCAAACAAGTCCGTCATCGCTTCACTTACAATAACCCTTGTTTTACTGGGCAAAGTGCAAGGCTGGGTCATCTTCTGCAAAACCATTTGCTAAAGAACTGCTACCTACAGCTAAGGAGTTCCAAAGTTATAGGATTAAGCAGAAGCTGAGAATGTTCACAGAAACGTTTAAAATAGAATCATCAGTAAAGGCTTTTACCCAGATGGTTAATCTTGATCTTGAGTTTGATGGTCGATAAATAAATAAATAAATAAATGTATTACTTGGGATGACTTACTAAGTTTAAGATGAAGCTAGGCTTGGGGGTAACTTGATTTGTCATACCATTACACCTTAGAGACAAGTGCTACACTATAGTATGTGGTATTGTGGCACTTTTTTCAAAAGCAATGCCTCTTCAATATCTTGAATATCTAGGCGATAAATTTCACCCAACTCTGGGCTGGGTCTTAACATACAAGGATATAGGTTTGGTTTCAAAACTGGTAGGGACCAAATCAGTCCTGAAATATTGGCAGCAAGATGTTCCTACTGACCAAACCAAAACTTATGCCCTTTTATTGTAGCACATGCAAATATACTATAGTGTGGCAAAAACCCACAGCATACTGTATTAACATATCACCACCCAAGCCTAGATAAAACTTAAATTTGTGGTTTACAAGTACATGAATATGACTACACCCTTGTGCAAATGAACTGAAATGGTAATTTATCCCTTTGTTGTTTTGAGGTTGCTTCAGCTATTACGGCGCCGGAAGCTCGCATCTAGCCAAGGGCGTGATGCTCTCACCACAATGCATCCAAGTTCCCCAAAGGAGAATTGTTCCAGAACTAGAAAAAAAGCATTTTCTGACTAATCAGACATCGTTTACAATTATCTAACCTCACGCCATATATGAAAAACGAAGATGTCAACAAGAAGAAAATCAAAGTACCCGACTGGCCAGGAAGCTCTAGATTTTAAACTCCATAAAACATCTGTGGTCTCTAGGTAGTGCCTCTATGGAAGGGACTGTACCATCATATCACCAAAGACTGCTCAAAATGATCATACTCCATGCTAAATCACAAATGCTACAAAAAACCCAAGGCCATCATATCATGTATTGATATGTTGATACTGGTATGACTCATAATGAAAGTCAAAGGTAAAATTTAATATTCCAGTACTCGACTGTTTTGACAATTTGTTTCCATTAGTTTGCGCAAAGGTGTAAAATCTAATTTCTGCACCGTTAAGGCTTTCTGAGCCACTCCAGGAAAAGCAATCATCAAGAACGAAGACCTACTAAATAGCTGAGTGTTTCCCAATCCGGTCCTCGGGGACCTGCAGACAGTCATCGTTTTATTCTCAATGGGAGGGGGTTCCTGAGGACTGGTGTGGGAAACACTGAAGTAGTTCCTTAATTAATAAACACCTAACCCGCAACTCATAAGTGTGTATAGATCAAGTCACTAGACAAGAGTTCCTTAAATCTGGACCTCAATTCTAAATCCAGGCCTTATTTTCAGTTCTCCCAGGTAGTTAGTTTAATAATTACTGATTCTGATTGGTCAGAGGCTTCACACCTGACTCTCAGGTAAAGGAAAGCTGCAAAACCAGCAGTGCTCAGACCTCGAGGACCGTGACTTGAATAACCCTGCACTAGACTAATAGTCATCAGTAATACTTACACTTGTGCGGTTGTTTCAACCACACCACTGATGCAAAGTCAGAGCACACTATTGTTTAAGAGACACTAACCGGGTCAAACATATCCGACTGGCTGAGCTCGGTTTTGAAGTCGGCTGAACCGGCCAGGACCATGCCAGCCACGTTGACCTTGTCGTTGGACACGAAAAGCTGCACCGCCGTCTCCGCCACCTTGCGCACATAGTTGTGCCTCTTCTCCATCCTGAGCCGAGCAAAACGCAACGCTGACTGACCACCTCGCCCTGGGAGAAAGCGAGTGACATGCAATTTTAGAATCACAATTCAAGCAACAGCCCCAACAGAACTTCAATCAATTCCTGGTTAGCCCATAGAGTTCTGGGTAACTGTGCTGAATGTTCCTGATGCATCATGGGTATGTGGGGCGGCACGTGGCTCTGTGGGCTTGGACCCCATGACGACGATCAGAAGGTTGTGTGTTCAAATCTCGTGCCAAGCATTGAATAAGTGTCTGTAAATGTTTGGGCAGGTGTGAGGTTTATGTAGTGCACCAGCGCTGGGTTAGGGGACCTTACCGTGCTTCTTTGGCAGATCCACAGTGAACTTGTGCAGCACCTCCCTGGTGTTTCCCTGCAGGGTGCCAAACAGGGCACCACTCCCATCGATCACGATGAAGCCAAACTTGCTGTCATCAGAGAGCAGAGCTGTAAGAGCCTGGGTGAGGGGGGGGGGGGGTTGGGTGGGAACAGAGACGGTTTAAAGTCAGTAAAATTCACAAAAGAGTGATTATCTTAGACTCAATACTATAGGAGTTGGAGTACAAAGAATAAAAAGGACAATTTTGTCCTGCATTCTAGAAAAATTACGATGGTAATTTCAGGACCTCACCTCCGTGTGGAACTTGTTGTCACAGAGATATAGTGAAGTGTTGATAGGTTTAAAAGGTTCAAAGTCGATATTCACTTTCTTCTCTTTGCCCTCCTCTGTCACAATGGTACCACAGTACACCACCAGTCCATTGGGTGGCACTATAACACAAGAACAGCAGCCCAATCAGCAAAAGTCACCAGCTGCTTAGCAATGTGTGTCTATGGTCCAAGCTCACCAAACCGGAACCAGTCTAAACTACCCTAGAGCACCCTGTACCAACCAGCTTAAAGCACTCAGGGCAGGACTGAACTAGTAGAATGATTCAGCTCAGCTGTGACAAACCAAAATACAGTTCTTAAAATACCCTCAAAATGAACAGAGATAAATATCTATGTAGATTAAACAATTCTGTAGCCATTAAGTGCGGCACGGCTGCCAATATTTAAGTACAATGAATGTAGGGCTTCTTAAGTACATTTTCACAACAACTCTTAGAAATCCACCTGCTAAAATAACTCTCATTAAGAGTAAAGACATTTTTTTTAATTCGCAATAATTATTTAGTTTTATTATTCAGTTTACTGATCTAGTACTGTTATAATGTGCAACAGCATAAAAGCCCTTCCCAAACACTTCAAGAATATCAGATGCAATTTAACGGAAATCCTCTTGATGTTTACAGCACCAGTGCCTGGGACTTCAGCATAACAGACCTCTTATTAGTAGGTATAACTAAAGTAATCACAGTTCGAATGTAAGCTATTTGGTCATCGCTTATGAATCGACAGCAGTGACACATACCCTTGTTGTACAGCTTGAGCCGCTGTTGTACAGACGTAATGGCTCCCAGCACAGACAACCGGTTGACTCTACTCTTGATGTTCGAGGCCGTGCCAAACTCGTCTGCCAACATTTTGGCCACACGGGAAATCTGGTCCTTGGGAGGAATGATCAAGGAGATCATGCTGGTGCCATTTCTGAAAGGGATGGGGGGGGGGGGGAAATTTTTTTTT
>JABFEB020000002.1:2562278-2575020 GCA_019775895.2 Stomatorhinus ivindoensis | reverse complement strand
GACAAGTTAAAAATGTAAATTATGCTGTGCCAAACGGCGCAAATCATATAGAACAACTTATGAGATTGAAATACGAGTGTGTGCCAGCGCTCTGGGTGGGACGGGCCAGGAGCGCAGTGCTCTGCTGTCGTCTGAGAGGGATCCGGGCTGAGTGACAGCGGCAGTTAAGTGTTTTATTAATGCGCCGCGCCGAAGACTAATCATGCTGTCGGCAGGCCAGACATGCTGTCGTCTCAAACAGAGCCCTGGCCAATTACTGAGTCCTAGAGCATCCGCAGATGGCGCTGGAGATGCGGGTTTGATGAATGGGTCGCCGTGCAGTAACAGCGTCCATAAGATCCTGGATACCTAACCTTTCTTTCCAAAAGGACAAACCCAATCCATTATTATTTGTCCTGTATGCCGTTGCCTCTGAAATACTCACCCTCCTTAAATGTCAATTGTTTTTTTTGTTTTTTTTTATCAAATTTTATCATGGAAAGTGGAGACCAGAGGCTGTTTATTAATCAAATGAGGTAGCTGTGCTGGTAAAGTATTCATTTTAACTTAATCTCTGAAATATTACCCTCCTTGTTGGCCTCATATAATGCGATTTTAATGCTAATTTTGTCCACTAGTCGAGTCAAATGCTACGTTGCACATTGGGTTTTAATGTATGAAGAGAATGTTTTAAAATATATATTTAAAAAAATTAAATCCTGAATCCTTACCTTGTTTCCGGAAAAGTTTGCTCCCCACAATTTCTGTCATTGAGGTCACTTTCTGCTTCTGTAACTTGTCTGGAGGAACGCAGGTGTAGAAGTCATACAGGAGCTGACTGCGGGGGGTGGGGGGCAGGCGAAATCAGAATCAACAAATCTGTCATAGAAAAGGGCATCGTATTCGAATTGCTTGTGGTGGTAAAGGAAAGCAGGGAATCACTTAGAGGTTAGTCCCCGGGATACGGACGAGATCCAAAGCTGGGCGTGCGTTTGTTATTACAAACCATTGTATTTAACCTGAATTTTTAGTAAAATAGGCTTTATAGTAGCCTGTTTATAAATATCAGTTGTCTGTAAGTTGGACGTTCTTAATCTGGGGACTGCCTGTTAATGACAAATTGTAGAAAATGCTTCAGAAATAAAGGATAAGGGCTTAACTGCAGGTTAATGGTATGCGGGGTTCTGACACTGAACTCCTGGGTGAGAAGCAGCCCTTCCCTAATCCCCATTCAGGCATCATGCATCAGCTTATGTTCTCTGACAAATATTCAGATAAAACCCTTTTATTAACACCATACTTCAATAAATGAAATAAGACTAACAAATGTGTTTCTGAAGTGGCCTGCTGAAGTCCAACAGTCTCCAGTAACATCAAAGAACTTGTGTTTTTTATTATTAAGATGGGATTTAAAACTGTTTAAAGCAGCGTTTCCCAGTCTGAGCCTCAGGGACCCACAGACAGTGCACATTTCTGCTCCCTCCCAGCTCCCTGCTGTCTCTGTGATGCTGCAGTTTCAGCACATATACAGTAATGGTGGTTTGTTAGCACCAGTAGGTATCTGCAGACTCCTTCCTGCCTTTTAGTTACACTGTGCTAAGCTGCTTCCTCGGTATCACTGGTTTTTCAAGCCAATTAAGGTCATCTTCTGATATCAAGGAAGCGTGTCTTGGGTGGAGTGCGGGTGAGACAGGTGCACATGGGCAGGCGTGAAACTAGCACATTTTAGTAGGTATTATAATTCTGTAGGGCTGCCTTTATGCTTTACTTACACAAAAATGTTCTGAGGGCAGAATAAAAATGATTGGTTCAGAGAGACAACCAATCACATTGTAGAGGAGGTAGGCCCAAACAACTAGAGGAAGTGGGACCAAGACATCTGATTGGTTAGTCCTGCCTCTTATAGATGCTTGGACTCACCTCCTCTACCTATATAACAATACCTATCTATTGTTTATCTCTCTGAACAAATCTTTTTTTTTATTCTGGTCTCAGAACATTTTTGTGTAAGTAAAACTCCCGTGAACGTAATTGAGCATCTATTAAGGTTGCCTGCCTTTCATTCTCCAACCCCCTGGCTTGGCTCGTCACATCCTGCCCTATAGCCTCTCCTCATGAACAGTTACTCACTTTCATTGGTGTGAGCATGAGTCAACTTTATCATTAGCCAATGATATGTTCTGCATTGGTGGGTGACAGGAAGAGGTACTCTGGGAGCCAATCAGCCCTCGTGGCCCCATCACTGTACGCACCTCAGAACACGGACCTCTGGGCGAAAGTGCCACAGGCTATCTGCTCACATGACCTAGTTTAGGCCTATCCGCTTCTGGCCACTTCAGATCTGCAGGCTTCTGCAGTACTCAGCAGAGCTCACTGCATGGCTTTTCCCACGAATCCTCTGTGGGTCTTTGAAAACAGGGTGTGTGTGTGTGTCTGTGTGTGTGTGAGGGGGGATTCGCTAGCTTCCCTCATATAGAAATGCCCCCAGGTTATATATGTGAGCTAACTTGTGCTCCCAGGATGAAAAAAGCAGCATAAAACATTACTCGCAGTAATTCCTTTGAAGATCAATGAGCACTCCGAAGAACGTGGTGCAACACTCGTGCTGTTCAGCACACCATTGCTGTTCATGCCAAACTCACACATGTGTGCCTGTCACACGTAGAGCTCTGTATTGTTTAGAAATGCAGTCTTTAACACAACAGAACAGTTGTTTTTTTTTAACTGGTTCCCAAGAAGAAGGTCTCCCTATTCAGGCATCATGCATGACCTCATGCTCTCCGTTGGACTGCCAGCCACAGCATTCGAACCTGCAACCCTGAAATCACACCTAATCCTAACCTAATGAGCTGCACACCACCTCACAAGGTGGGTAATTATATATGTGAATGTGGATAGCCTTCACAAACTGACACGGGCACGCAATCCTGTTTCATTCCAGCTCATTACCTTAGCCTAAATGGAACAAATAGCGGCTAATTATATGTATTATTTACACTGCGAGCGCGCAGCGTCAGAGCATGCCAGTCTGCCTTCAGCTGAGCCCTTATTCGTGTTATTGAAGTGATCGCATTGGGTCAGCTCACCTGGAGTTTCAGCCGCAAATGGGATGGCAATTAAAATGCAGTCTAAACCATCAGGAAGGGGAGCTGGATTTGTGTCCTTGGAGCAGACGTACTGTATACCCAGCCTTGAGAAGTCCATGGCATGGTCATATATAATATTTATAAGGAGTAGCACAAAGATGTGCAGTTGGTTGAGCTCAGCACTTAACATTTTCAAGATAATGCTTCAGGGTTGGAGGTATAAATTTGGAACGGTCCTGTTTGTGCTGATTCTGCACAAACAGAATCTCTTTTTCTCTGGTTGCGCCAAGTTACTCCTGCAACCCAAAGCCAAACCAGGAAACTGGTGATTCTCAGTTAGCCTTGCTGCACAAGCATGTTGGTAAACACGTGTTTTGCAGCCCTGAGGGACTGGTCCCCTATTCACATTGTGACCTGCTTTTCGCTGAAGATCTCCTGGGATAGGTTCCAGTTTTATGTGACCCTGATGGTAAGTTACAGAAAATGACGGGATACAGGTGAGATTGATCGTGCTCGGTAAGTAAGAGGTGAGGCTGGCTCAGAAGCAAATGTGCAAGCTCACTGTGCTCTGCGGCCGCAGCTCGTAACCCCATTTTACAAGGACAAAGAATCCCACAATCTGTTCTTTGTTGGCTTTGTATTACAAATAAACACTGTCTTTTTGCAGGCTGTGTTTTAGCCTGAAGAAACATTACGGCCAAGAGACCGATTCCCTCGTGAGCGGAATCATTAAGCTATAGCTAGTCATGGTTAAGAGCTGGTCCTGAACTTGGAGTTAATCTGCTATTAATGCAGCCTGTGTATCATGACTAGGGCCCGCTGAAGCCGCTCAAGATACGTCTGATGTGCTAGTATAAAGGCACGGGGGGCATTATTGTGAATTCCATTGCTAGCCTAGCATGACACCCAAAAAGGATGACCCAGTCACTGGGAGCTTCAAAGGCACCACGAAAAGCAATTCCCTCGGCACTGTGTCAGATGTCGAAAAAAGGCAGTGTCTGTTTCGCAGACGTGCCGGAAATGCAGCATCTCGACACGCGCTCATTAGCGGCGCGGCCGTTTCGTGCGAGCGTCGTTATCTGACTCGACGACGCGTAGACGCCGGCCGAGGGGAGTCTCTGTACAAGATCCTGACAAGAAATTTACCAAGTCGTTTCTGGGACGTTTGAAAATGTCTCTGACATTCAGTTCGCTGGAAAGATCCTATGAGATGGGATCTGATAACACAATCCAGTAATATCAAAATAATGAGACGCTAGACCGAGGAATGGGATATGTAAGACCGACTCGAGGATTCTGTTTTTATCAGCACTGCAGCATGTCCTTGTTCACAGATATAACATTTTTATTGCTTGAAGTGTAGTCTGAGGTACATGGTGAATTCATGCAGATAGGAGCTTTACCTTCCTACCTGAATTATGGAAATGCTCACCTAAGCAGTTTGGCATCGAACACCATTTCCACGTCATGCAGCACAGTGGGCACGTACTTGAGAGCCGCCACCTGGAGAAACGAAGGTAGAAACAGCTCAAACCCAGCTGCTGCTATGCAGAACTCAAGCTTTCAAAAGCCAGCCATGATGTTTGCATCCCAAGCCGGCGATGCATGCTGAGCATAAAATACGAAAAGCAGGTTTTTCCTCACATCTACCAACAAGACAGAAGGCAGAAGTTAACAGGACTGTGACCAATGCACAGGCTTGGACCAGACGGCAAACAGAAACTAGAGCTGCACTGGAACAGAACTGTACCAGACAACAAGTTCATCCTTCAGCTGGACAGGATACCAAGCGGAAAACTGCCCCAATTCGTTCCACTTAGATTCCCCTCCAAAATGTCTGTCTTCTGAACACAATTTCCAGCTTTAGGCACAGACTCCAGCTCTCTGTACTGTCCCAGTATACACTGATGAGAAAAAAACACTATGACCACCCCCATATGATACGAATAATATTGATTGTCTCATAAAAACTATGCGTGTCATTGTCTAGACTGTAAGCTAACATTCCATACTCATAGTCAACATAAAGATCTGAGTCTGAGTCTGACAAGCGCCAAATCACAGAGGTGACAATTTCAAGTCCAGAAAGTAAAAATCCAGAGCATGATTTACTTTCAACCAACCAGTTGAGTACTCTGTGACTGTGACTCTTTATGCTCAACTGGTTGGTTGAAAGTAAATCATGGTCTGGATTTTTATTTCTTGACCTGAAATTGCCACCTCTGTCAAATCATTATCATCAAAGCATCTCCAAAACAGCTCTCAGTGAGCCATGGTGAGTACCTACAGAGAGTGATCTGTGGAGGGAAAAACCGTGAACCGCCGACAGTGTCTTGGGCCGCCAAGACATCTTACGCTGTGAGATGCGAATGAAGGTTATCCCATTATAGCACAAAGCAACAGAAGGGCCACTGTGGCATTTTGATGATGATCACTGGAGTAATGTGTCACGGCACACATTAATGGCACGCTATCATTAATGTGTAAATGTGTGTATTGTGGCACTCTAAACCTGCAATTTGCTTGGTATCAGAGGTGGATAGTTCAGATCCCAAAAGTCAAAATGCAGATGAAGATTTTGTTTCTATCTATCTATCTATCTATCTATCTATCTATTTATCCATCCATCCATCCATCCATCCATCCATCCATCCTTTAGGGAACTGCAGCCTGCACTTGGGCAGCTTCACACTTCGTTTTCTATCACAGACACTAAGCACAGAACACCATCTCAGTGCACAGACAGGTCACAAGTGCAGCCGGCAGGGTGGGGGACCGAGCCGCGCGGGCAGGCGGCCTCGGAGATCAGGGGATTACACGGCTCCGCTTGCGGCGCCGCGGTCGGCCTTCCTCCGTGTGCCGCTTCCGGGGCTCTCCACACATGCCCAGAGATTACTGTGCTCATTGTTCTCCCTAATCCCACGGGTGCCCCTCTGACAGATCGGCGTATTAACGAGCCGGCATGCAGACCGACTCCTACGCTCATTAAGAAGCACCATCTCCAAATGATGCATTCGAGGCACACCTGCTCCTGATCCGGGCCAATCGCTTCAGCACGGCTGGCTTTTACTCCTTTTCCAGAGGAAAGCGGTAGACGTTCATCATCTGGCACAGTAACCGGGAGGGGCCCAGTGTTTCTGTGCATTCAGTGAGTGTAGGTGGCATTTTCATTGGAGTGTGTGTAGGTGTTTATACCAACCTGCAGCAGGAGAGAGGTAGGGTGGTCGCTCTTCATCAGATGGTTGATGGACTCAAAGAGCTGTCTGAGGGAGACTTCAAACTCCGTCTGCTCTTTGCCTTCGTAGAGTCTATGGGAGAGAGTGGTACAGGTGATGACTTGTGCCTTGACGGAAATCCAGGCCTTTGAAGCAGTCAGCAACTCAGGATGGCATTCATCTTCGTGGAAGCGAAGCACCATGAGAAACAACGGAATACAAGTGGCTTACGATGCGAAAGACTCAGATCCCTATGAAAGCCATACCCAGGGCGACACACGACGAGTGGAGTATGAACAAGACATTCCTCTCTTCTCTCTTTGTTCTTCCACATTTGGGCTTTACATTTATATATTTAACAGGGCACTTTTGTCCAAAGTGATTCACAGGCAAGGATCAGAGAGAACAGGCCCGCCCAGCATTCATGGAGCAATTGAGATCAAAGCCAACAGTGCTATGATCATTTTACTGGCCATAAATTTTGAACTCACGGCCTTCCGGATTTGGGCACAGACCCCTATCCCACTGCACCACCCCATCTCACTGTGACAGCAGCTAACAACATGTCAGGCATAATGACTCTGCGTAGTGGCTATAGCTCAGTTCGGATATTTAAATCCCAGTGCTAGCTGAAATCCCTGATGTAGCCCTAATTCTTGATACGGGCCTCATTCCTGGGGTCGCCTTAAACCCTGGGCCTACTTCAATTGTCGTACACTCTAATGTTGCCCTTATAGCTAGTATACCAATTGTCGTACACTCTAATATTGCCCTTATTGCTAATATACCAATTGCTGTACACTGCACTGTTGCCTTTATTGCTGGTATTCAAATTGTTGTACACTCTAATTTTGCACTTACTGCTAGTATACTTCAGATATTATGCAGTCCAGATGTTACAATTTCTGGTGCTGTCTGATTCCCAATGCATCTCCTACTGTTTCTCTTGCAGTCTTTGCTTACTAAACTACACCGAGCCTGTTCATTATGCTTGCTTAGCCTCAGAGGGCCATTCGCCACATCATTCGCTGTCTCATGCTAAGCACTAACATTTTTTCTCTCGCTATTCAGGTCTATTTTACCTTTGTGCCAGATCCCATCTGAAACTCAATAACTGAGTCATATAGAAGAGCCAGATAAAGAGATGGTTGAAGTAGCGGCTCGATATGACTGGACTCGCTCTGCCAAGCTAATGGTTCTGCTCCTTGGAAAGAAGGTGCTCCTCAAAAATGCTGGAAGCACAGCAACATGAAAATAGCACGTTGAGCCGTCTCAATCAAGACGAGAGCAGACTGTTCGAATCTGTCTCAATCAAATCCCGCATTATCACTGAGGGTGTTTATTGTTAGCATCTGCAGCTCTGTACTATTCATCTGGGTGTTGATCCGTCTTAATTAACGAGGGGATGAATCATTCCTGCTTATTGGAGGAAGCAGCACCATAATAATCTGCTTCTGCGTTCGATATTAGGTGCCCAGTACTGAATTTAGGGGGGCAGAGGCCCCTGCACTAAAGAGATTGTTGCGGACCGACCTACAGCATAAAATGCTGCTGTAATAACCAGAAGAATTTGGGGGGGGGGCAGCAACTCGGAGCCCTGGGCTACAGTTCCGGTTAGCCAGTGCATAGGTCTGGCTTTCTGGGTATGTCAGATATGGCAGGGATGCATATTACCACAAAAATTGAGAAAGGTGTTTCTTAAGTGGAGACATTCATGGAGTTTTGCAAAACAGTAACATGGAAAAAAAAGCATGCGCACACAGTCACCCAACCTCCTTATCTTTTTCTTAGCTATACAGGTGCAAGAAAAGATAATTACAATGTCAAGCTAGTAAATAATGTTGCCTAGCTCACATGGCGGCTGTTCTCCTGGCCCTGACACCATGGAACCAGCTCTCAGCCAAAGGCTGCATTGGTCCACATGTTTGGCATGATTCATTGTCCATCGTCAGCCATTGTTCTATATGCCCAGCCCGGGGATGGACCGCACTCACTGAGAATAGAGCATGCGGGAGCGGACGATGAACTTAAAGATGTACTCCAGGGCCTTGAGAGTGCGCACGATGGGCTCGCACTGTTCCCCACGGCTGGACACGTCCAGGTACTTCTTCAGCACCGACATCAGCTTCCTGAGAGAGAGAGAGAGAGAGAGAGAGAGAGAGAGAGAGAGGCGGCGTGAAGAGTTCAAGCCTGAACACCAACAAGGAGTGACACAGGGACAATTATCAAGTCAGACGCCCAGAAGAGAAGATTACTGGTGATGAGCTATAATTTACTTTAGGATTCTGGAAGGTGCATCTCTGAGGAGCATCGAGTTGTCAATAGGACGTCGGGTTTATTTTGTACCTCTGTGGAAATCTGCATTTCAGCAGAATTTAGCGTTGCTGTATAGATCCTGGAGACCTCAGATTAATGAGCTAGGTTAAAGCTCCATGTTACTGTAGGGACGCTTGGTGGAAAGAGGTCCAGCCTCCAGTGTTTGTTATTGGGTGGTTTGGCCTATAATCTGTAGTAATGTATAGTGTATTCACAGCTAACACATGCACTGTTAACATTTAATGCTTCATAGCTCTTAGACCCACAATTAACCTGCAGCACATTAACCTGGATTTCTGTTTTTAATACAGACTCTCCACACCTAACGCCCGAGTTCCGTTCCTCCAACTCACTAAGCGAATCGGTCGATTAACGCAGAGCCGCCCCTTACTGATATCTCAAGCATACTGTACTGGTAACAGGTTTTACATCTTATACCATGGGGCGCACAATAAAGTCAAATTAATAGGCGAAATACATTTTCTTGGAGATTGCAAACGCTAGCGTGGTGAATACTGAGCGACTGTGGGAACGAGACTGAGATTGAGAAAGGGTGATGCAAGATGCTTGAGCTGAGATGCCGTGCTGCCGTTCTGGTACGGCACACAACACCGACTGGTCAGAGGACTGGTCGTATGTTCCTTGCGGTCATTAGGTTGTTAAATGAGAAGTGTCTGTACACAGTTTTTATGCATTTCTGATGCTTCTACTCAATCTGTTTACAGCTTTACCTTCTGTGAATTGCTATAGCTTGTTTACAATTTTTAAGTTCCCTCATAAATGGTAGAATAAGGTAAACAGCACTTGACAGATCATTTGATTTAGTGAATAATGGCACGGTAACATTAATGGGCTGCAGTATTTGAAAGCTGCGCCAGATAAGGACGTAAGCAGTGTAATCTCTGTCGATGTCCTCATTTTTTATGAGAGCTTGGATATAAATACAGTGGATTTTAAAATGATAATGATCAGCCACACGACTGACCTTAAATTCACAGGGATACTTACATAATAGGCTACGCTTTTGTCTTGCTAAATTTTCTGGTCTTTGTAACCCACAGTCTCTTGCAATGAAATTTTTTTCAAAGGCAGACTGAGAGCAAGAGAGCTAAAGCAATATAAACAGAGATTTATAAATAAGACTCGGTGATGACACTTGATAATTCCATTAACCTCTATCCTTACTGAAACATGAAGCCAAATATAGTATTTGTCAGCCAGTCTTTTCGTCATTTTGACTGCCACCTGCTGGTTTAATTTTGAAAGTGCATAATTTTGGTTCAGATGCATCCATACACATAGAGGTATGAAATGGGTGACTGACATACAGATGTCTATATTGCTACAGTGCATGACGACGCATACTTATAGGCTAGCGTTGCGCTGAAGTGTTGCTTGATATAAGCCTCCAGTACAGTGTTGAAGTGCTGGAACTTCCTGTCAGCAATCAGGCCTATAATGTAGATCTGTTACAAGAAGGAGAAGTGAAATTACATTACATTTATGTATAAGAGGAAGAATTAATTACACCAACATTTAGCATATGCTAGTGCATACATGTGAGGGCAGTCGTGTAAATGTTACTGAAACATCTCTGCACGATGGGATAAAACATAAACAAAATTATAGTTAGGCAACCAACTGAATACATGGAATGTGATGTGTAATATAAGTAGAGATTCTCAGTACAACATATTTGTTTAAATTTAATACCAGTCAAACAGTCTCTGACAATTACATTTTCTCAGGCAATTCATAACATGACATGACGGCAGATAAGCATCTCATCTCAGACTCGGGTGAAGCGGAAAAACCCTCAGATGACAGTCGGCAGCACAGGATGGGCGTTAACCGTGCGCCCTCACTGCGGCACTGCTGCGCGACTCGGCGGAACGAGCAGGAGGCACGCACCAGGGCGTCGAACACCAGGATGTCGTAGTCGTCTGTCTGCGAGTGCTCCATCATGATGTTGAAGAGGGCATCCAGTGTGTCCTGGAGGAACTGGAAACGTCGCAGGCAGGAAGTGAGCCCATGTGCATGGAGACAACGCTAAACGAGCAGGCATGGCCATAACACCACCATGCCTGTGTGGCAGGACAAATGGGCAGTTGATGTTCATTCCGTCCATCAATAGCGCGACTGCATTATCAGACGGGCGGGTACACAGATCAGCTGACGGGAAGGAAAATTGACAGACAGCTGAAGAAATTTTTGCCGGGGGGGGGGGGGGGGTTGGGGCGCGGACTTCCCGCGGGTATCCACACCTTCACGACTTCTTCTCCATCAATCACCTTGAGCTTAAGCAAGTTGCCCTTCAGCTGCTCTGGGCATGTTCTCCATTTCAAAAGTCCTAGCAGTCCGACTATGTAGAAGCAACAGCGGTCAAAAAAAACATACACAAATATATATATATACGCAGATACACAAAAGTGGCCGCAAATGCGCACCCTGCATGATGGGTCTGGAGAGGCTATAACACAAATACACCATGCACATGTATCAGATGCAACATACAACTGAGAATGAGGGTCTGCAGATGGGTTAGGGGTTTTGCTCAAAGACCTCTGGATCACAGCCCTAACCCACAGAGTCGCCTGTGAGTTTCCTGGAGCAGCGGTACGTGTACAGGTAAGGACTCGCTCACCATTTTGCGTGAGCTTGGTGGAGCAGACCAGCGTAGATATGGTGAAGCTGTCCCTGGAGCTGACAGACAGTGCTCCAGCGCTGCTCGGGTTCCGCATCAACGTCCCGCTCTTGTGACTCTCCCCTTGCGCACGCGTGGAGGGCAGAGACAGATATGAGGACACATCTTCCATTTTCTTGCTGTCCCCCTGTAAAGAGACAGTGTCCAGGCTAAGGATAACCCTTCCCTTTCACTGTTTTTGGGCTGGCTTGAATCAGCCCACTACCAGAAAGCGACGTTAACATTAACAGCTGACCTTGAAGACCACAAGGTCATGAAATCCATCCTGAAGCACGGTCCCGTCACCCTTCATCAGACGCACGAACGCCATGGCAAAGTTCTTTTCACTTTTGTCCTTCGCTATGGAGCGACAAAACCATGTTTTCAGGCTACTTGACACACATTTACTAGACACCTTTATGCAACGTGACATGCATTTTGAGCAGGGTTAGACATTCTGGGGAGTAATTGAGGGTTAAGGACCTTGATTGAGAGCCAAACTGTGAAAACATTCTGCCAAACCTGGGATTCTGGCATCCTAACCTGTTGAACCTCACGCCACCTAGCTGAGGGTCGGCTTGTGTTACATTCAGGAAAAACAACCATGTGGACATGGGGAAGCCAGTGGAAACTCACACTCCTGGGAGGATCGATGGCGGAACATGAAGCGCAGGTGTATCCGCTGCATGTCCTCCAAAGGGACGGCCACCTGATCGGTGGGAAGACTTATTACACGCGTGTCCCCGTTCTTAACCGAGAGGAACGGGCCCGGACAGCTGTGCTACAATCGACAAACTCAGAAAGCAGAAACAACAAACGCTTGACATTCTACTCTTGTATGATTCCAGCACCTGAGGAAATGAGCTGGAAAGGACAGGAGGACAAGCGTCCAATTATTGTTCGGCAGAAGTGAACATGTTGCCGGAGAATTGACAGCGTGACCACTTTTCTTGTAAAGGATTAGTTCTCGAATAAACAATCCATTTAAGCAAAAGCAAACCTGAAATGCTTCAATTAATTTCAAATGACGACCCACCCGCTCCTTTTCAAAAACTACCCAGTATCCATCTGTGACACCACCAGATGCTGAGAGTGTCGGTAGTGATATAATATCTGCTGCAATGTCCTTTGATCCTTCTGGAAAAACTCCTAACACCTTCTCCTTCTGCCTTTCTTGTCTCCCGAGCTCCTCAATTTCATCTAGACCCTGGATCAGCAACATTTATTATTTCCCCAATCAGATGTGCTCTCCAGTGCCCTTGCCTTCCCGCTCTCGCATCCCTCTCACCTTGAAGGTCTCCATCCAGCGTGGCTGCTTCACCTGGTAGTAGATGACAGATTTGTATTCGCTTACAGGCCGGTCTCCCGCTCCTAGGCAGATGGAATTCTGGGACAGAGTCAAGAAGAGAACTGGGTGACCCAGAGCCCACGGAGCCACTGATGCTTTGCCACAAATCACCTCA
>JABFEB020000002.1:2538888-2560092 GCA_019775895.2 Stomatorhinus ivindoensis | reverse complement strand
ATAAAGAGTGAGAGGAAAAGATTATAGGGAAGGGGCATATGAGGATGAGGTGGAGAATAGATGTCAGAGGAAAAGGGAGGGGGTGAAAAAAAATGAGTGAAAATGAGAAAGTGATACAGGAAAGTGAAGAGACAGAGATGGAGAAATGAGGGAGAAGGGAAGAAAGAATAATAACGCAGGGTGAAAAGAAACTGTCAGCCTTACGGATGGAAGGGGATGAAGTACTGCTTTTCTTCATCACATTCAATCTTCCCCTTAATGATGTCGGTGATGTCCATCACTGGATGCAGACACGGGCAGAAAAAATGGCGAGAAGAGATTTTGTATAAGTGGGGAACATGAAGGAGAGCGGGACGCGATATGGTACGCGATATTTATTAAGAAAACCAGTTCGGTTAAATTGAGGACCCCTGAAGGACACACCTGCCACGCCAAACGGCCTCCGTAAACCTAGTGTGCACTTCTTGTTACTTTCCTTGAGGTCCATGCGTCCCACTCTTACGATCTGACAGATCAGGTAGATCTTCTCACGGTTCAGGTCCTTGTTTCCCAGATCCTATGACATGTAACACACCTTACATGTCAGTCTCTCAGCTCTGAACTCTCGCTCTCTGTATCATGGTTCCCTAGTTTCAGTCCTGGAGGGCCAGTGTGTAATACAGTTTGCCGATTCCCTGCTCAAACTCATCATAATCAGCTAACTACCAGGTTTAGTAGGTGGGTCTGAGCAGGGAAATCTGCAAACTGTGTTGTGGAGTAGCCCTCCAGTACTGGAATTGGGGAACCGTACTCCATACGTTGTTAATATTATCACTGCTTGCGTTTCAACGATCCTTCGATGATCTACATTTAGTAGTAGTCCCCATAATATTGTTTGTGCCAGTAAAGTAATATGAAACAGGGCAGGGACAGTTTGATGCCAGTGTCACATACCTTAAGGAAGCCATATTCAGTGAGGAAATATTGAGTAACTGCCAAAGAAATGGGAAGAGTTCACTTGTTTGTTAGGTGAACACTGGCCCTTGTTGATAACTTACAGTAAAGACCACCTTCAAGTTGTTCAGCATATCAATATCCTGAGGGAATCCTTTACTCCCCCAGCGCACAAGATAGCTCTCACTGAAGAGATAAACAAAGCAAGAATTTCAATGTTAAAATAATGTTCCTGTAACATACATATAGTACAATGACAATACTATTATTTACGGGTTGTAAAAGAAGGCTGATGTGAATTCTTGTGACGGGGTTAGGCTTCAAAACATGCAGGAATGGGAATAAATTTTGAGTACAACAACAGACCCCTATCTCGAGATTTAAAGGATTTTCTATGCTTTGGGATAGATATCAGGGATCCTGTCCACCAAAGTTACATGAAGGCTGTCTGTGTAAAACCAGATCCACTACCAGCACATAGGAAAAAGACAGAGAGACATATCGGATAGTGACTCATCCTGACCTGATGATGGCCTGCTTGTTGGGGTCGTAGAGGGACATGAATAGCCCAGAGTCCTCCCCGATGCGGCACACAAAGTTGCGGACGAACACATACAGACTGTGGGTGGGAGACGACTGGATCCGTGCCGATATCCCAGAATGATCTGCCTGAACGTTAGACTTACGGGAGGAGGGAGACATTGCTGTCATAATGAATCTAGACATAGAAAGTAGACGGCGCTCATTGCCTTCAGCGATGTAGGGGAGAGTTATCTGCTATACCCCATCAATACATTCATTTTATCAAGTAAGAGCCCACTAGTGCGTACATTTATTGCTGGTCCGAACACCTTTGGAAGCCCCAGATCCAGAACGATCTCCGAGGGAATTTATTGTCTAGGGAAACAGATGCTATGACATAATATCAATTTCTTTTACATCAAATTCTATGGCTTCCTCTGGGCCTAACTCACCTGGTCCTCTTTAATGCGTTCTGAGAGCTTGCTAGTGGCTTCTTCATGGGCATGGAACAAGCTAATGACGTTGGCCTTGTCCGGCTCTATTATATTCCCATTCTCATCCCGGACAACGAGGTCCAATTCCAGAATCCTGGAATCAAGGAAACCTTTTAATTCCTCACTTTTAATTCCATGAACGTTTATATTTGTAAGTAGGGATGCTCCAATGTCGATACTGGCATCGGGTATTGAGACGGTACTCTGCTTTTATACTCATACTCGTACTCATACAAATATTGTCTGATGCCAAGAAACGATAACACTTAGTTGCAACATTACGCTAGAATTCAAGGTTGTGACATTTTGTCGCACTGTAAGCTCTGTTCTGCTTAAGTGTCAAGAGAAGGAAGGGACAGCGTGTCATTTAACACAAGCAATTTGATCACACATCTAAAGACACACCGTAGTGCAGACTGCATGCAGTTCGCTAATGCTAGCAGAGAAAGGCCGCGACAACAAACTTTATTACCACATAGTCATGTAATAAATTAACAATTAGATCGTAATTTGCCTGAGACATAAAGACAAAGAAAAAAATTCATGCTCCTGTTTGGCCCCTTCCTGTTCCAACCTGACTGCGCACCAGTGCACACAGCAAGGTCCATAAGGACATGGATGACTGAGTCTGGTGTGGAGGAGCTTGACTGGCCTGCACAGAGCCCTGACCTCAACCCAACAAAACACCTTTGGGATGAATCAGAAAGGAGACTGTGAGCCAGGCCTTCTTGTCCAACATCAGTGCCAGACCTCACAAATGCTCTCCTGGATGAACAATCAAAAATTCCCATAAACACACTCCTAAACCTTGTGGACAGCCTTCCCAGGAGAGCTGAAGGGTGCAAAGGGTGGGCCAATTGCATATTAAAGCCTATGTATTATGAATGGGATGCCATTAAAGTTCATGTGCGTGGAAAGGCAGGTGTCCCAATACTTTTGGCAATATAGTGTAATAGTGTATATATACATATGTTGCATATTGTTTTACAAAGTTAGGAAAATTTTAAGGCAAACCTGATGTTGCCTTACACATAAAAGAATGATCAGTTTCTTCCACGCAGTGAGGCATATCCTACAGCTAATTAATTAAACACTGTACTCAGATTGGTAATTAGTATCAGGTATCAGTATCAGGACAGAAAAAGTGGGATCAGTGTCTTCCTATATGCAAGTATTATCTTGTTTTTGTTGTGCTCTCCAATGATACAGTGGGAGACTCTTTTTAAGCTATATATTTCCAAAAATACTGATGTGAATTTGGTCTTGAAGAAGAAACAGTGGAGGAAAGTTTGGAGAATAAAGAGAGACAGATGAAGTGAGAAAAAGCTGGAGCATTTATGTACTTGTTTCCGTAGTCGATTTTGGAGGTCACTTTCTGTTTCAGCTCCTTGAATTCATCGCTTGGCAAAGTGCCTGACAGAAGCTGGGAACGCCACTCCATCAGCTCCCACATTAAGCCCCGTACGTGCTTCACGCGATCTTTCTGATTGGCCTGGGGAAGAGATGGTGTGATGTCATTAGTACGGACGCTGCTTTGGATTGGTTTAGAAATGTAGAGGAGGAGAAACCAATAGGCAACAAATTTTTACATGCTAGATATATACAACCCCTCCTCATTTACCAGCTACACTACCAGTCAAACGTTGGTACTGCTTTTCTATTATTTCATAAACTGCAAATCTTCATATTTTTGTTACGCATTGCAAAGTAGAGTGAACAACTATAAATGAAAATATAAGTCAAATAAAACAAGTGTCCTTTTTGACATGGTAAGAAAATGTAACAGTGCATGTCACATTCTAAGCTGTCCTTTAACTTTAAATGCACTAGTTAACTGTTCATTCCCAGGAGAGCAGCATTTACTGTGCCTTGCAGAAAAATTCCTTCAATTTTCTCTGTTGTTATAACTGCCTGAGAAGGTAACTTTGATGAATCAAAGATATATATTTTTTGCTAATAAAGGTACTCAAATGGTGAGCATATGGTATATTTATTTGTTAGCAAAGAATATTAAGTATATTTTTAATGAATCTTCAGTGAGCAACATGCAAATGCAGAAAATCACTGTGTGCAAAAACTTTTGACTGGTGTCCCTCGGTTAGCAAACCCTGCCAAATATGATGTTAATAAAAAAAAAATCCATTTTCCGATTAATGTGCCCGTTTATGACCAAACTTCTTGGAGCTAAAGAGATCTTTAAAATACAAAATGGTGTTAAAAATGTCCACTTCATAAAAGATAAGAGAAACTGAGTATGGAAGCCTGAAGTGAAGTTGTAAGTAGAGCTGCACTCATGCCTGGGGTGCTGTGATTTTCACTTAGGGACCATTACGCTTAATAACCTGGTCATTGTAACACATTCAGTAGCTAGATGAGGAGTGAGTGGTCATGCCGACCGATAAATGACAGTCTATGCCCTTCTCATGCAGCTACAAGTTACTAAAACTAAATAATTCTTCCATGGTTACTTACAACATATAATTGTTTCCAGATGCTTCCCCATTCTCGTAAGGTGGTGGTCACCTCCTTCACCAAAGGCATTTCGGCAGATGTCACTATCTCCTGCCCCCTGGAGGCAAAGACAGATTTTTCATGAAGCAAGCCTGTTACAGTAATAATTGCAAGAAACCAGACAGTGGAATTTCTTACCATTGAAGATACGCCCAAATACGTATGACTATAACTGCCACCGGTATCCAGTGTTTGGAAATCATTGTACTCTATGGGCATCAATATGACATGCAAGGCAAGTAGCGGGAGGGTAGAAAGGGCACATGGGTGGATGTAGCAGGTCAATCGTGCACAGGCAGATGGAGAAAAGGCGATAAGGATGTGAAAAGCACGGTTGACTAGACTGACACAGCGTGACCGACCGGTACCAGGCCTCAGTGTGATGAGGGCGCCCCCGGAGGTGGCATGAGGTACTGCACGGTCCGGCGGCACGAGGCCACAGGGCTCTGGAGAGTGGAGCCGCACGCTTCAGCAGTAGGCCAGAGAGGCATTGAATTATGATGGAAGGCACAGAGTGCAGAGCGGGGACTTTAGGGGAGAGAGGTGTTTGAAGGGGACAATGGCACTCAGGAGATTAAGGAGACCAGCATTTGTGGAACAAGAGCTTAACATGGAATACAGAGGATGTACTTCGCTTTACTTGATTAATGCTGATGATGCTATATAATCAAATAATTAAATGTAATGGGTTATAAGTAATTGATATTCTTCTCCGTATATATGTATATTATTAAGTATTACAAATATTACAAATATTACATATATGATGTAATAGGTAATATTCGAATTCCATTCATGTTTAACATGTCTTTCTACTGCAATCTCACAGTTTTACTTAGGTCTCAATCAGAGATCCACGCAAATCCATAGAGGATAAGCAGTTATAGCAAACGGCTGGATATTTGGGCAGCAAAGTTGTTTAAAACGAGGAAACCATCTCACATTAGTTACATCTCACATTAGCGAGGTTCTAGCATGGACCGAACTGTCACAACAGGGAAGAGCTGTAGTCTTCGGATGGGTAAAGCTACAAAATGATCTGAAGATGTGCGATTCATTCCTTTTGCGGTGTGTTATATTTTATGTGCGGTCTCTGTATAAAGTTCCTTACCCATGATTCTCGATGATCACCTCCTTCAACTGAATGAGGCAGGCTGGGAACACACCCTGCGGAGGGCAGAGACGTTTCTCTTGTCACACATAAAGGGAATGAGTGGACTGTGTTTCAGGCCTCAGCAGAATGAATGTCACAATGTTCCCATTGGGCAGCATCGCCGCTGGCCAAGCGCATGTGCTTATGAGCTCACCTGTCGCATCGTGTCTTTGGTCAGGTGACCCCTGTACCAGCCTGCAATAGCAATGGTCTCTTTTAATGAAAAAACCTGCACCCCAAACACTGGAATCTGTACACACCTATAAATAATAAATGATACTATATAATGAACTGTAAATTATTAACAATACTATATAATAATAGATATAAAATATATATTATAGGAAAACAATCACAGTAATGTTGTACGGTATTTCAGAGTATTAAAGGACTGAGGAGAACGAGATTTTTAATCTACTACTTGAAATTGGCCATTTTATCTGCTCATCTTTTTCCCAAGTTACCTTCACATGACTCCTGTATCTGAACTGTATCCCCAACCTCCAGAGATAGGTGCTTCTCTCCACTTGCTTTGTAATTCCATTTAACTGGAGAGAGAGAGAGAGAGAGAGAGAGAGAGAGAGACGTTTTGTGTGTCTCCGGGTTGAGGTTCTACACTCTTTCCCTGCCTTATAACGACAACTGCTTGTATTTATTCTTTATTTATTAACCTGCCTGAAGGGACAGAGTTTCATGCACTGATCTTTAACACCGTGATCGCTATACACGTTATGCCCTGAATGGCAATTTGTTCGTACTTTGAAACACAATCGCAAAATCATGTCTCTTATATTACACACTATCTGTTTCTTATTATCATCTTTTAAAATTATTATTATTATTTTTTTTTTTACAAATGCATGGGTTTGCGGAAATACTGCAGAAAGTGTGGTGACAAACGGCACGTTAGTTCATGCCTAATTCTAACTACCGCTCTAAATACAGACCCGAATGAGTCATTTTTTGCATGGAGCGGCGCGGCAGAGGTGGCCAGACCGACCCCACGCCGCCTGTGCAGCGCCGCATTCAGAATCCGCGGTACGGGCTGGAGGGGGGATGGGGTCCGATTGGTAACTTCCTTCGCCTTCACTTCCGCGTTGTTCAGCAGATCGGATTAAAATAGTACGCAACATAAAAGCGACAGCCCAAAATAAATCCGCCTGGACTCCACATGAGATGTGAATCTCTACCTCTGAAACATTTCCAAAGTGACAACAATAAAGATAATCAGTATATCAGTGTGAAATCAAGGAAAATCAGGAAATGCAAGATAAAAGTCATGCTTCATTCTTTAAGCAGGTTAGAAAACAAGGCTTAATTTTTACCACACACGTAAGCAATGTGTAAAAATTGCCAAAATAATTATACTATTTTTAATCCTAATGGCAAAATTATGCTATGAATTATAAAAATAATATGCCAATAAAAGTGAAGACCCAATGTTAATAAAGTTTATATCTCTCAGTTATCTTTTCATACCAATTTCTTCCCAGTTTGATATAGTGATGTTGCTCCTGAACAAAGTACTCTATCATCAAGGTGTGTTACTCTCCCAATGCCCAATGAGTTAGTCACCCTATAGGGTCAGTAATGGAAACTCCAGCCTTAACACACTGTGTCTATTGAAAAAGAAAAAAGCAGTTAATCACTGGAAAAAAACCTGAAAGGATCAGGATGTATCAAATACTCGCCAGTGGTTTGAGTTTGTAGTTAATAGTCCGTGAAGTTTTGGTGTAGTATACCTCAAAACAGTTATAATTAAACAAGGCGACGTCAAACTTGTCTCTGCGTGCGGTAGCTTTACAGACCAGCCCGGGGAATGCTGCTGCTAATCTGGGCAGCACAAGTCAAATTTCTCTCCCTGCCACTGAGGTGTCTGTGAACATGCCCCCATTCACTTGTATTCCTACTCACACGGCAAACAGCCCTCTGCGGTGTTGCCCCATGCACATTTCACGCGGAGCGACTGGATGAATCGAGCGGAGCAGTACCAGGCCTCTGCGCTGCCCTCCCAGCCGACGGGTCCACGTGCACACTGGTGTGCAGAGGAACCAGAGCAGCTCCAAGGTTAGACCAGGCCAGTCGGGGAATGTCACTAAAATCACACTGTGTGTGACTCTGCTCAAAGCCACACAATGACTTCATCAATATTTTTGTTCCATGTTTTTAATGATACAAAGCTAACTCAACTGCCTTACATATTACAGCTGTGTAGGTTACACGTGATAGAATACATCTGATACACTGGGCTTCCGAAGAGATTCTGGTAGGAGGAAATAACTTTAAACAGGCTAGTTTTAGACTTCTTGAACTCTTCATAAGCACACCGGAATACCTGGTTGCTTCCTTACGTATACCTACGAGAGTGACCTATGCTGTTACCTGTACTGTGACCTGTGTTGTGACCTGTGCTTATTTCCTACCTCATGCCTTACTATACAGGCTCCTTATCAACACATCTCTCGATGGTTACAGAAATGAATGGATCAGTGTTGTAACGGTTGGGTCAATACCCTTTAAACTATTGATTTTATGAGCATTTGCTCGTTCTTGAATAGGCTGAGCACAGAGTAGAATTTACATTTACTGTAAGCATCATAATTACACCTTGAATATTTTCACTTGAAAAATTTGTCATGCTTTATATCTTTATAAATATTCTGGCTTCGATTACAGCACCAATTTTTTTTTTTGACAATAAAATCTGCAATGAAAACAACACAAAAAAAAACAAAGTGTGTTTTTTCCGAAGTGCGTTTGTCTGCACTTTGAATGAACTGCTCCAGGCATTTAGCACAAGTCCAGTGCAGAAAAGATTAATAATTTCTCATCTGCACAAGCACCGGGACTAACGATCTTCAGAATGAATGTCTCTTCATCTCAGCTCCCAATTCTCTTACTGGATTTTATGAATTATTATAAGTATATTCATTATCTTGTGTCACAGTGCCCAATAAAATCCTTACCCACATAACCACTTATCCAGCCCAGGGTCATAGTCAATCTGGTGTCAGTCTAACACAGGAAAGACTGGGCAGCAAGTAGGCGTTACACTGGCTGGGATGCTCCAGTCAAATATTTTAAACAACATGATTAATAATATTGAATTTCCATCAGCCTAGTACAGGCAGACACATGTACTTGTGGCCAAAGCGTTTGGTCTGCAGCCTGGCTAACTAGACAGGTCAGGTTTTCGTGATCTTCCCTCCTCTAGCTGCCACCCTGCTGATCCCTGCTTATTGCTACAGAATACCTCCAAGCTCTCCTTAATTCGGTGGTGCTGTTGCTCTGGTCTAATTGTGCTATCCATGGATTATCCAGGTCCGTGGGCTGGTTATAGTCTAGTTTACACCTAGTTTATCCCTCCCGTGTTCCTGCTCTAAAGTCTGGTCACGTCCTTGATTCAAACTTGACACGGAGCGATTTCTCTACTGGACCTTTTTCTTTTCCGTCTGCCCATCATGTGAAGTTGATGCATATTTTTTGCACGTTTAACACCGATTTGACAATCTTTATCATCTTTGCCAACATGATTCTGAAGACACTGATCCGTTGGCCTCCATCTACCCACATCCTGTTTAACAGGAAGTATAACAAGGTGCAGGCTCCGCGTAACAGGCACAGCTCGGGCCGATAATGGAGACCAGCTTACCTACGCCATATCTCTCCGTGGTGGCCTTCGTCCAAGGTGTCATAATGGAAGCTGGGCCTTCACCTGGTTCCACGCAGTTTCCTTGTCACCCTCAGTCACTCTCTCCCCCTGCCTCACCTCTCGTTTAGGCTCGCTTTCCGGCTCAGTGAGTGACACCTTCTGCTCTTCACTCACTTCTGTATTTTTGCTCCTCCCTCTCTCTCCTTCCTTCCTCTTCGTCTGCTGTTTAAATCACCGCCCTGCCTCTTTACAAGTGACGGTAATGCATTTCATCATTGGTGTCTCCGTCTCGAACCGCCCAAGTTACCCTGCTGCAATGTGTACTGGGTCGACGTAACCACTACCTTCTGACAAAAACATTCTGCTCGCCATTTCCTGGGTAGAGGTTTGAAACGGACCCCAAAATCCCCCAAACTAAATGCATCCAGACAGAAATTTTAAATATGCTGCTGAAACTGCTTTGTAATATATACTATTCTGTCAATCCAATCATATCATTAGCAAAAGGTCTATTATACTGCATACAGAAGTATTAAGTTATTATTAACTTTTGCATTCACATTTCATTAATTTAGCAGATGCAATTCTGCTAAGCGACATATAAGTAAGGCTAATGGCATGTTGCAACCATATGTGCTGTTATGGAATCAACTAGGCATAAATGCACCTACCCTGAGATTCCAATGTATGCCCGAATACAAGTGTAAGCAGTATTGGAGCAGGAGCTACACAACAACATCTAAAAAAATCTAATAAGACTATCAAGGAACAAAAATGCAAAATAAGAACAGCCAGAGAGGCATCAGGCTAGTGGAATCACACTTTTCTGGTTATGTTGCAATACCATCCATCCATCACTGTAGCCACTTAATCCCAACTGTGGTCATGGGGGACTGAAGTCTATCCAGGGAACAAGGGGATGGAAGCAGGAATCTACCCTGGGCCGTCATCAATAAACCACAGGGCCGATTTAGACTCACCGATCAACCTGCCCTGAGCACTATTAGACCAAAAGAGGGAACCAGAGCCCTTTGTAGAAACCCACACAAACATGGGGAAGAGCATGCAAACTCCACACAGGAAAGTTCTAAGCCCAACCCCAGGACTGAACCCACGACCTTTTTTGCTGCAAAGCAGCAGCACTAACCGCTGCACCACCCTGTTACAATGTCAATTCAGTAAAAAAAATACTAAAATACTTACTTACCAGTTAGTGTTAATTTTCTATGCATAGGTGTTAAGAAATTTATTTGTATATATTGATTTATATAAATTTCCCTTTTCGGCAGGAGCAGTCGAAGTCTATGTGGTATCCTAGGCAGGCTTTACCACCAGAGCCCAGACTCTACCCCCAAGGGAGACGGTTTGGTGGAAGGTACTGTCCCCTCAGAAGATTGCCTGTAGTGCTCTTGCCATGATCTGCCACTGCTCCTGTCACTGATATAAAAGTGAGTGACATAACTAAATGGCCTCACTATGATCCTGAAGTTGAGTGATAAACTCAAAGCAGAGCTGTTAACCAAGGAAGTCAAAGGACAACGTGGGTATTAATGTGACAACTCCGAGATTAGGGAACGATTTCAAAGGCACTGAATGTTCCTTCAAGAGAAGCTGTGAACTGAAAAATGCTTTCCGCTGGTGTGAGACTGCAGACTGGACCTGCTCCCAAACGGGGTGGCGAGGTAAGAAGGACAGTGAACAGGGAAGTCAGTGACTGAGACCAACATTGTTCCAAGGTTGGGATGTGAGTAAAACTAATCCTCAAATTGTACTCCCAAGAATGTGGGTGTACCAAGAAGGAAACCATTTCCTCCCTGAAAGCGGAAAGTTTAATGTGATAATGGCAGCTTTATTATAATATTTATTTATCTTTATTATGATATAGCTTTATTAAATATCGTATCATGAGTAATTGAGGCTTGGGATGCTTCTCGTTAATGTAATTAACGCTGTTTACTTCAGGAAATGATCATTTTGAAACGCGAGGAGCAGGATAGCGATGTCTGACGTTTGGCAGGATTATGACATACTGATAGTGGAGGACCATTAAGCCAGTCAGCCTGGGTAAAAATTAGACTGATAATCTGTCGCTTGCCCCGAAAGATCCATAGGACTAATTATGGTTGGTTTGTCGTATGTTGTTTCCGATAAAAATCATATTTTTCTTTGAAGTGTGGGGATGTTTAAATAAAAAAAAAAACTCATCTGAATTCTTTAATATTTCCAGTTTCAAAACGTCTTGAAAACATCTATGAGGATCATAGACACTATACGATGTTCTGGCCTAAATCAGGCATTGCAAAGGCAGTCATTCAAAAGATGGTGCAGGGTTCCATCCATCCATCTTCAAATCTCTAACCCCGAAGGGGGTTGCAGGGGCAGCACAAGGCACAGGTGCACCTTGGGCAGGATGCCAGTCCTGGGTGGGATTTTTAAAAAGCTAAATGGCTGTCAGATACTGTGTTTTAATTTCTATCAGTGTGTGCAGGAACAAGATATGGCTCATCTTAATAAGATCAATTGACGTAGCCATTCTCTAGCACTCGATAATAGATCTTGGTCTAGTGGCCACCCATCCAGGCCATATCTGCCAGGGTGATACTGCTCAATAAACTCCCAAAGGTCTAGCAGTGACTCCTGGAGCTCTGTATAAGTGGAATGATAATCCCTGCGCAGTCTAAGTCCTGTCACAGGCACTCAATGTGACGAGCACTGCTCTCAGATATGGGCTTCCAAAGTGTGTGAAATTTATAAATTTACCTTGGATTTCACATTGATAATATATAGGGTGTAGAGAGAAATCATGTCAATCTCCAAGGAGCTACTGACTTGAGTGGTCTTACTGGAGTGCTGGATATAATAACATTTTGGCGATATTAAGGTTCATTGGAAGGCATTGCTGGCTCAGTCAGCAGTGCACCTTTCGCCTCAGGGGTTGTGTGTTTAAATCCTGGCTCCAGCACTGCGTGTGAGGACTCCACTTGTTCTCTACACCTTCAATCCAGGTGCTTTGTTTTCCGCTGGTTGTCCCAAATCATGTGCTTAGCTGATTCGGCTTCTCAGTGTGTGACTGTGTCCTGTGTCGGTCCTTGAGTAGCGGCTACAGAAGATGGTCGGATGCAGAGTTGGTTTGTTCAGGTCCAGAAAGTAACGATCCAGACTAAGACTTTGTTTCAACCTACCAGTTGAGTACTCTGTGACTGTGACTCTTATACTTAATTGGCTGGTTGAAACAAAATCTTGGTCTGGATTTTTACTTTCTGGACCTGAACTATCCTACACAGGTTTGGATGGATTGGTGCCAATTGTCTATCGATAGTCTATAAAGGGACACAGCCACACGTGTGTCTATATTCTACAAAAGTCTGGGAGAGCTGCAGTTGACGCCAAGAGGCCGGTGGGATGGGTGTTACAGTAGGTCGAGGGCGTGAAAAAAACCTGGAGAAAGAACTGTCCAGAAATGGCAGTGCAAGTGAATACCCTGCTTCTTTTCTATAGTTGTAAAAATTCAAACATTGTGACTAAGTGGAAATTCATAGGCTCTCAAAGTGGTAACGGAGCTGGCAGGTTAGAAAACATCTCCGATAACTTGGTTTAGATAATGCAATCTAATGTGGGAATCAAGCATTAATAAAGAGGGAACACGAGAGAACAGAATTATCAGGTAGAGTGACGCAGTAAATCAGGAGCACACGATAATGCCACCTGTTAAATAGGGCCGCCAGTGATAGAAGGAGCTCTCTGGAGCGCGGCTGCGCTGCGTCACACCAGGGTCTGTCTAATGGGCAGCTTGCTGATTGGCAGAGGGTCTGACTGCCACTGTGACTAATTGTCCTCTTTGCATATTAGCAGTCGAGCTGATTGGATAGAATTGATGGCACCTCCGTGGAACGCCATTCCCCATGTCGTTCCCACCGTTTCTCTATGAGAATTTGAGGTTTTTACTAGAATTGCACTCATTACTGATTGCTGGTTATCTCTACCCTTTCTTTTTCACTTCACGCTATGCCATTTTCTCTTTTCTCCCAGGTCTGAAATGAGCTTCATAATACTGAGCGCCGTTCCCCAGAGCAGCATATAAGCAAGATAAACGAGCAGCTATTTCTGGGTGGGGCTTCTCACAGATTGACCTTGACAGCCAATAGAAACGGCTGCTGTCTCCATTCACATCATCATCCTGAAAGGCTCACAAGAGAAGAATCGAGTTTTTTTCCCACATAAATCATGCAGAGATGCCGTCAGATTTACCTCGACGGAATCCTGCATGGGAACATACCCAGTCTACTACAACTACTTTACTTTGAGCATGAGAGGACGCAGTAAGTCTTATATTTAGTTTAAGTCATTCATCTTCTATTCTTGGGGAGAACAGACCGGCCAGTGCTTCGGAGTAGAGGCTGTGGGTCGAAGACCTTCGAACGACAGGAGGCTGAAGCTTCGGCCTGTCCCCTCTGCACACCACGTGTACGTCTCCGTCTGAGTGTGCATGTGCTTCTGCATGCGCATTTTAAAACAGAAAGTGGCTGATGGGTGGGTGGGGGCAGGGAGAGAGAGTTAAAAGAAAGGGAGCCGAGAGTGAGAGAGGGTAGGAAGGAGATAAGGCGAAAGAGAGGAGGGGAAAGAGGGAGAAAGACACACAGAGCCAAAGAGAAGGAGGCCAAGACACAAGGGAGGAAGGGGATAAGAAAGGGAGACGGGAAGGGGGGAGATATAGAGGAAAAAAGGGAAACTGGCAATGAGACAGAGAGAGTAAAGACCTTCCAGGCACAGGATACAATCAAATGAATAATCTGGATTGAACTACTGGGGTTCAGAGTTGAGTCTGATTGCCTGATGGACAGACAACTGAGGTGAGTTTCTCTGAGAATTTCGTTTCTTTTTACATCTATATGTTCTTTAATAATTCATTCACTGTGGTATTGAGGCATTCTGAACCCAAACGATGACCTTCCAGAAGCAGGAGGGGCCGGGAAGTGTTTTCACTGCTAAAAGTGTAAAAGCAAAAGGTTTTATTGATTGCGTGGGAATTTTAAAAATTCAGTACTACCCACCACATATATATATATATATATATATATATATATGTGTGTGTGTGTGTGTGTGTGTGTGTGTGAAGGAAATCCCAGGTTTTTTTCCATTACAAGCTACAAAAAAACCTACAAAGAGTTGACTCCATGGCTTGACTCAAAGTGTTTGACAGCATAAAAAAACACAAACTCTTAGCAGCTACATTAATGAGGGGTTTGGGTGAATTAAGCATTTTGGAGGGTTCTATTGAGTCTAACTCTTCTATCTGCATATTCCAGAAGCAAAAGGATACATTGTAGGCTATAGCTGATAGTGCTCATTGCAGGACACAAAGAGAGGGTTTCTCACTAGAGTACACACACACGAACAGACACACACAATTACTCACTACAATACAGAGTGAGGATTCCTCACTACGTAACTCTCAGAGGGAGGATTACTCACTACAGGACAGAGAGTGTTTTCCAGTACAGTAGACACAGACAGGGGGATTGCTCAGTACAGTACACGTAGGCGGCATTCCTTACCACATGGCAAAGAATGGGAGGATTCTCCGTTGCAGTTGTCACAGACCTAGAACACCATCCAAAACACATTTACATTGATCTATTTGACAGGCCTTTCCTCCAATGAAAAATGCGTGTAATCATAAATACAAAACTCCACAGGGTTGAGATGGGCTTCACCGAGCATCGCTTTCATTTTCAACGTACAAACCGTATGTTTATTAAGAACATTCCTGAGAGGGAAACTGGACTAAACATTCACAGGTGCTTAAGTTTGCGTGCTTATTAGTCAATGAAAGCATGTTTGGGTTGGTATTGGTGGATTTTAATATGCATGTGTATGAATGAATGAGTGTCCTATGCAGATACATATATATCTGTGTATTACTAAGTGTGAGTAGTACATCTGTGCTGTGTGTTCCTCACATGAGCACGTGAGTACATTCTGCTGGAGGGTGAGAGTGCTTCTTCGCACCTCATTAGAATTCCAAAGCAGGCATTGCTATCTCTCATTAGGCCAAAATGTATAGTAACTAGGCAACCTCCGGTACCAGAGGAGCAGCTCGGAAGCTTCGGTACCAAATAAAGAATCCAAGGATTACCCAATATGACACCCCAATTTAGTCCAACAGATTAGTCAATACGGTGAACTCAGCCAATTATAGTGCACATAGTCAGTACGTTGGGTTTAGCCAAGGAAAAAAAAAGTTTTAAAAAAGGCCACTGGATGTTCCTTGAATGTTTAGTGACACAGAAAGCAGGAACAGAAACTGTAGCTAAAGAAAGTGCAGATTAGATTAAAAATCCAGGTCAGAAAATAAAACATTCAGATTTTTCCTGCCAGTAGAATAGCATTTAGCTTTCACCACAAACCTCAGTGAGATTGATAAACACAATGAATCACTGTATCGAAATATCAAACTATCAGGACAAACTTACAGGCAAGCTATCCAATGACGTAGCACGCAGGCTATCAGATAATGTCAAACTGGCTATATGGTAAGCAGTTAGACGAGGTATTAGGCGGAGTGCACCACTTCCTGTTGTGTGATCTTTGCTCAATATGGAGTGTAATAACTGGTCATCCGTGCTAAGTTATCACCCCCAGTAACAGTGTTTCAGAGGACTGACCTTGCCTGAATACCCCCCCCCCCCAATCTGTTACACTCAGCCAAGGGTGGAAAAGGTATGAAGAATTGCCCCCACGCCTTTATCTACCCTTGAGGTAGATACACAAACCAAACACCTATTTACTCTCAGACTGTTTGATTTAACACTTGACTTATTGAACATATAGGGGAGAAGTTTCCTCGGCCGGAAAAATAGCCTTTGTGTGCGTATTTCTATGTGTGTAATTATGTGTCAATACAAGAAAGCTTTTCTGTCTGCCAGAACAAATGGGAAAGTATCCCGTGTTTTCAAAATGTCAAGTGTACATCCCGAGAGAGACTTTTAAACTTTTAGAAGAGCGTCTTCTAGATTTAAAAAGATAAGAGCCAGATAATCCGTGTCCAGGTCCTCACCTATGGTTATGTCCTGGGGGTAACGACTAGCATCAAGGTGAAGCAGCCAAAATGAGGCTGTCAGATTCACTCTGCGTGACAGGGCGAGGGGTTTCGGGAAAGTCAAGGGACTTCAAAATGTGGCCGGTGTCGCTTCAGATCAAAAGTAGCCAGCGTCTATTACAGATGCTACTTGGGCAGCTTTCAAAGGACTTGTTCCCCGGCCCGTCCTACTGGGCAGAGACCCCAGAACAGACCCAGCACACGCCGGGTGGATTATATATTCATAGTGGCTTAGGAACATCCCAGGATCCTGCCCAGAATGAGGGAGAGCACAGGTGCAGAGGGTGCAATTGCACCCCCTACTGGTCAGATGAAAAAGCTATTTACACATACTAAGTTCAATAAAATTAAATTGTAATTTTATATTTGAAAATGTGGCTTGTGTTAGTCACGTCAGTGTGTAATAATAGTTTATTGGAAATGAAAATTCTATTTTGTTTATTATTATTATTTTTTTACTAATTTTTTTTATCCGGGTAAATGCATGGTTGGGCTCTTTACCCCACACCCCAGGGATAAAACTCGTAACTGATATAGTGGCCTACAACCTAGAGCCTATGGCCATTGAAAAATAGCTCTAGTCTGACCTGCTCAGCGTGTTGTCACCCTCACCAGGAAAAGTGGATGGAAAATGGGACAATATATAATGATATGTGATGGGATGAAAGATACACACGAGCATTAAGTAACAATTTTCCCCTCCCTGCAGTTTTAGATAATCAAACGTCCAGTAGAATAAACAGATGTCCAGCCAGATGGACAGGCAGTGCATATCGAGTCGCAGTTTGTCAGTGCACTAACACAGATATTTGCTTCTCTTTACGCTCTAAATCTTTCTCTACCTCTGGACGTTCCGGGATCAGCCCGGATTATATCTTTTGAGTCACCATACAAAGCTGCATGCCGTCTTTTCGTCATCCTTTGTTCTGTAGGTGGGAGGCAAACTGGCGGAGTACTTAATACACCATCCAGTAAGTCACACTGATAAGACTGCATGTGCGAAAATGGCCTTGTGGACCCGTTCACATTGTAGTCTTGGAGCTGGTCCAGGTGTTCCATTAAGGCCTGGCCCCGGGGAGTAAACATGTAGTGGTGGAGGGCTCTTCATGCCCTGGTCACTCTGCAGTGCAGGACTCCAATCGCTCTTCTACAGAGCGGCACTTCCTACAAGAATGTGAGTGACCATAAATGTCCTGCGAAATGTGAAGTATCCGAACCTTCCTTGATACGATGAAAAAGCCATGGACTTGCCCATAAAATGTGCGATAACTGAATCTTAATGCACCAACACTGATGATCCAAACACTGTAAAGGGAGAACGATGAACAATGTTAGGGTCCCTCACCCTCTATAAACAGGGTGAAGAACTCTCGACCCCGTCAGCAGTGTAATCTGACATAATTCTCAAAATCTTTACCAAGCTGATGGTAAAACAAAGTAACTAAACTTTAAAATAGAAATCCCATAATTCACAAGGCCCCTGCTGCTTGTGTCTGGGTGGTTGCAGCAATCCTTTATCTCTCCCTCTTGTTTTTATCCGCAGCCCGGCCTCCTTTGAGCTGTACCCTCAAGAAACATGAAGTATCTTTGAAGCAGCTGTCTACAGCTGAAGCATTGGAGCCCCCTTGTGGCAACTAAATCCTGCGCAAACATTTACACAGAAAGCGCAAAACAACAAAGTAAGGGATTTATCCAAAATCCAAAGTCTTTTCTTAACTTCAGCGATGGAATGTGGGTCTCGAATATGCCACCTCTGTGACACGGGTGTGAACAGTTACTCAAAATGATGAATTTTTCACTGTGTCTCAGCTCATGGACAATGATGTTGACTGTACCATTCCACAGAAAACGGTGATTGACCATTTCGCTGCACAGACAGGATATGGACTGTACCAACCCACTGACAGGGGTGCTGAGTGTACCATTCCCCAGACGGAGTCACTGACAGTAAATAGGTGTTTGACCACGATCCCAGGCGACTAGAAGTTATGAGTTAGCCGTGTGACAACATGATCTGGAGGATCCTGCAGGGTGTGGGCTTGGTGCTCGTCATATTTCTGACGGTGTTTGGTAACGTGCTGGTGTGCCTGGCGGTGGGCGCCTGCCGCAAGCTGCGCTGCGTCACCAACGGCCTGGTGGTGTCGCTGGCGACGACGGACCTCCTCCTGGGGCTGCTTGTGCTTCCCTTTTCCGCCATGAGACAACTGCGCGGCGACTGGCCTCTGGGCGCCGTCTTCTGCAACGTCTACATCAGCCTGGACGTCATGCTCTGCACCGCCTCCATCCTCAACCTGCTTGTCATCAGCGTGGACCGCTACTTCGCCATCACTGCGCCATTGCGCTACCCAACCATGGTCACGAGCAGCCGCATCATGGTGGCTATGGCGCTCATCTGGATCATCTCCCTGATGGTGTCCTTCCTGCCTATCCACCTGGGCTGGAACACACGGGACCACAGCGTCCAGAACTACGGCCAGGACGACGGCCGGGAATGCCACTTCAAGCTGAACCCCAGCTATGTGCTGGTGGACGCCTTTGCCACATTCTACCTCCCCCTGCTGGTCATGTGCTGCACCTATTACCGCATCTTCAGGATCGCGCGCGAGCAGGCGAAGCGCATCAACGCGCAGCCCACGTCCGCGTGTGTGGCGGCCGCGGTGCGCGAGCACAAGGCCACCATGACGCTGGCAGGAGTCCTGGGCGTCTTCATCATCTGCTGGTTTCCATACTTCACGTACTTCACCTACAGAGGGCTATACGAGGAAACGGTCAACCCCACTGTCAACTCAGTGGTCCTGTGGCTGGGCTACCTTAACTCCGCCATTAACCCTGTCCTGTACGCAGCTCTAAACCGAGACTTCCGCAATGCCTATGAACAGCTGCTGCGCTGCAAGAGCCAAGACCCCTACATCAGCAGCTCCACAGTGGCCCCTACTGGAGAAATGGTTTTCCTGTGTGCACACACTACCTGTAATGTGGAATCACATGGCAACAATGATGTGATGCTGCAGGAGAGGAATAACAGCATTCAGATGAGTCCGGACAGGTAGTGTTTCACAAAGAGGCATATATACCAGTCAGGACAGGTAGTGGTTCACAGAGAGGCATATATACCAGTCAGGACAGGTAGTGTTTCACAGAGAGGCATATGTACCAGTCAGGACAGGTAGTGGTTCACAGAGAGGCATATATACCAGTCAGGACAGGTAGTGTTTCACAGAGAGGCATATATACCAGTCAGGACAGGTAGTGTTTCACAGAGAGGCGTATAATACCAGTCAGAACAAGTAGCATAGTGCAAAGAAGTGGTAATTTAGCGGAAAGAGATGTATGGTGCCTGTCACAGCAGATTGTATAGCACTGAGAGGTAGCATAGCAAAAAGTGACATAAGACAGGTAGACACATAAAATGGTGTGTGATACCAGATTAGGTAGCTAGCACAGAGTTGTGCATAACTTTACCTGAGGGGGCGCATACAGTGCGAGATTAAGACAATGTACCTTAGCATGATTGTTTAGCTGTTTTTTTTTTATTCTTAATCTCTGGACTTCTGTTGAGAATAGAGGTATAAAATTATTTTGGAAAAATACAAATGTTCTCAAAAAAGGTGCTGAAGCAAGGCAGCAACCAAAACTAGGAAAAATATTGAGAATGTTTCTTAGAAATACTGTCGAGGAACTCATCAGTTATGTGTGAGAACAATTAAGGACACAGAGGATGCAAGAACTAGGTATTACTGAAGTATTAACACATTGATGTCAAATGCTAGACTTCAAGTCAGATTTCGAACAATCAGCTGTTTGTACCATATGCAAGTACCATATGTGAAAAGTGTTTTATAGCTAATAACTACTTTCAATAAGTTCATCCCTCCATAATCAGTTATCTGGGACCCAGACTATGGTGAAGTAACAGCCAATTATTTATGAATAGCAATTGCAATTTGAGTTGCTGGTACTCAGTTGCCATTGGAGACGGAAGCGACTTCCGAATGCCAGAGATGACCGTCAACTTATCCGACAGTTTCTCATGCATCGTAGGATGACATCAGGTGACCTTCAAAAGGAATGGGAAGCATTAAGTGCAGGTGTGAAGTGCACTGCTAGGACAGTGTGTATCAGGATCCTAGAAGCAGGACTGAGGTCCCATAAAACAAGGAAGGAGCTCTTCATTAATGAGAAAGAGAGAAGAACCATATTATTCATGCACAATAAACTGAAAAATGAAACAAAACATTGTGCTGAGTCTCTTAATTTTTTCAGAGTTGTTTATGTATGTAAGTCTGTCTCTACAGTATGTCGGAAACTGAGTGATATCACTATAACAATCAATCACTATAACAGTTCTTGTATTATTCTCCGGCTGCACATACGTCGCCTCACTGAAGTACACAGTACACTTTCCTTTTCTCATCCTGGTTGGAAAAAAAACTTTCAGTCGGTCAGTTTAAACCTGGTCGCTTTCCTCCTCGCTGTACGTCTGCGCTGACAGTCAGTGTTATATAAATACACCAGTTCTGTGTCTGACTTTGGGCCGCACCTGTCTGGGGGGAAAAAATGCTAATTTTGTTTGAGGACCACAAAGACCACGGACTGCACCGACAATGAAAGTGGATGCAATCATCTGAAAGACGTGTTTAAGACGATTTCACAAAATAAAGACAATTTTTAATCCCCAAATATGACATGATTAAGGCTGTGCTCACTTGCTCCCGGCCAGTCCATGATTTCGGTCAGTTCCACCGCCTGCACACTTGATTTTACTATAAAGCCCTTGAGTTCCTAGCTGAGGTGCGCAGGTGGTGGAATAGAGGCAAATTATGAATGGGGGGCTGAGATG
>JABFEB020000002.1:2518078-2530368 GCA_019775895.2 Stomatorhinus ivindoensis | reverse complement strand
TGGGCGTCTCACCTGATTGCTGCAACTCCCAGGCTGCCGTCTCTCTCTGAGACACCGGGCCTCCCACTCCCCCGCTCTGTTCAGGAATTTAATATTCAACTTCATATTGGAAAACAATCGTGCGTGTCTACACACATCTCGGACGCAATATATCCATTACTGCTTTTAATCTCATAAACACGGAGAGGGCTATTTATCACTGCAAATTCGGGGCATTTCAGGATTCTTTTTATTATTTTAATATATTTCCTTTGTATTAAATCACCAAAGTGATGAATTATCGCTGTCCAAGATGCTTTCTTCAGCGTGCAAAGAAAACACCACACTGCCCAGTTTGCGTGGTCATTGGGATTTTTAAAAATATATTAACATCGAAAATAAAGATAAATATGTTTGCTGTCTCCTTTCTCTCTCAACCATGAAATTCTTCATCTCATGGTATTTTTAAAAAAATAATATGCCTTGTGATTGTTTGGTTTTATTGCGATTTTGGATAGAGCAATCTCAATACCTTTAATATTCTGCCATTGCCACTGCATCCGATTCACAGACACGTGCACCCGGGCGTTGTTTCACACGCATACACACAGCATCCATCAGTCTCGCCGGCACAAAGAGGACAGTTTAACAGTTTGTGTAGATTACAGTTTTGCCCGTGATTTGTAGGTAGACGATGAGGCTATAAAAAGATATTCCGCTTCCTGACTTCAAACCCGCGGTCCTACAGTTACAAATCCTGTAGTCACAGATGGAAATTAATCGCAGGAGTGCTCGCCCTCCATCTGAGCTGTTTGGGAAGTTACGGCGAGTGTGGGGGGGGGGGGTTTGTAGTGTGATGCAGAATTTATAATACAAATCCGGGAAAAAAAAAACATTTCAAATATACGACGTGTTTTGTTATATAGGGCATCGGCGCCCATTTGAATAGCGAATTGTCTGAAAAGATGGCAGCTGGGTGAAGGAGAAGGCAACAGCCTTCTGTCTCTCAGGAGTCCGAGTGGGTCTCCATGGCTCGTGTGCCTAAGGTCCATATGACATCACCTCTAGTGTCAACATCGCAAGTGTTTCCGCTTTACATAGCTGATGCTGACTCCCCAAGAAAGTCTGATTTGTGTGTGTGGGTGTGTGTGTGTGTGTGTGTGTGTGTCTGTAACATGTACCATGTAACAATTACCCTCAAGTGCGTGTGAGTAAGAACAGAAGTGCTTCCTCAGCTTGCGGAAGTGGAGTCACTCTTCGCTCTTACTTTGTGTGTGTGGACCACATAGCGGGGTTTTCAGTAGCGGGGGAGGGGCGGGGTCGGGGGCCAGGTCAGGTAGGGGTGCCAGCATCCAGAGAGAGGGGCTAAGCGGGGGCAAGCCATCTCTGACAGCTGTTCCACCTCCTCGCCCCTAGGAGGCCTCACACCAATCAACGCAGCACAGCCAGAATCAATTATCACCTGGGGCAGGGGGGCGGGGCGTGACCGCGACCGCACATGGCCCCGGTCTCTGTGCCTCTCGCTGTGCCTGCTGGGCTCACGGAGGGCACAACTGCAGCGGGGGCTGCCTGACGGGCCGCGGGCCCTTTTTTCTCAATCGATGGCCACCGTCCATGGCCATTCTCCTTCCACCCCCCATCGGTGAGCCCCCGACGCGCATCCCTACCCACGGCAGACAGCGTCGGTTTCCGAGCGCATTCCACGGTACCCGTGGAAACAGTCGTCCCTCTCCCAGTAGCATAATTACTACAACACCGTCGCCATAATAGACTTAATTCTACACATTGTTCTCACAAACGTGGCTCGATCTGAAATGCACAAAAACCCTTGACAGCCGTTTGGCAAAGCTTTGTTAAATAAGCGTAATTATCTGTCTGACTCTAACTGACGGCCAGCTAGGAGGGACACACTGAGCGGTAGGAGAAGAGTATCTTAATCACCTCTGAGGCTGTGGGGGGGGTGGCTCACAGAGATTAGAAACTCTCCGTTCACCCGTCACTTGCTTTCACGTCAGACTTTTCCTCTAGTAGACAGAAACCCATAGCCTGGTCCCTTATCCCTCTCTGTTAGGATTCATTACTGCAGTCCCTACCCAGAATCCCTGACATCTTTCTCCCCACATCTGTTTACGCATCCTTTTGGCGTCCCACAAAGCGACCGCGGTACTGTTTGTGCAGCCTCTCTCCGGGGGAGTCCGCCTACTGTGGGGGCTTCTTCTAATCTACTGTATCGAGTATCACCGTTCCTGAAGATGAAGGGTCTGTACAGAACAGAGAAAAAGACATAGATTTACATTACATTAGGATAAACTCCATACTGAAACGTTGACAGAAAGTATAATTTTAACCCTAAAAAATGTGTTTGTCCCCCTACCCCCCCCATCCAACAATCCACTGAGAGGGACCTATCGCAGGGTTGCCAGACGCCCCATGAAATATATTTCCTCCTACTCCAATTTATTACATAATCAAAGAGATTCATAACAACTGTGCCATGCAGCCTTGAGTATGATGGTTGTTTCTCTATACATGTACATTTAATCCTAATATGTACTAAACTATTAAACTAATAAACTATTTAACTACTAAAAAATATTGCAGATATACTGAGCTTCCCCTGCAGAACTTTCTTACACTTTATTTGCGTCCAGTATAAAAGGAACCACGGACTATTTAGAATGTCCTCTGCTTCGTGTCCTGTGGTTCCTGTGATGGGTCTGAATGTGACCCACTGTATATCCGGCAATAAAAAAATCCATGACTGGATGGAAAATATAAACCACTGATAATATACTGGGAGGGAGTGCTATTGTCTTCAGAACTGGAGGATCAAATCCCACCTCTACTCTGCGTGCGTGGAGTTTGCAGGTTCTCTTCTTGTCATGTGTCACTGAAGATATACATTTAGGCTAATCGGGGTCTCTAAATTGCCCCCTGTGTATGACAGTGTGTGTACACTCAGGGTTGCCCCAGCCTTGTACCCTGTGACAAGTCCCAGAATACCCTGCCCAAGATAAACCGGTAGAAGGTGGATAGATTTTGAAGTATAAATCAGGTTATTGCTATACAGTATGTCATCAGTCTAAGGCAAAGACACGTGCTGCTACATCACGATGACCAGCAGATGTCAGTGTGCGAGTGTCCACACCTCTCTGTACCTCACTGTGGATTCCTGGATGGGACAGAGTCACACATAGCGTAGTAAAAGTCAGACCAGGAGACACAAGGGGAGATGTAGAGGGGAATGGAGGAAGTTGGGAGAGAGCTGTGTCTAATTGGGTTTCCCATGAACAAATTAAGTTCCAGAGAGAGAAAGGGCCAGAGGCTTTTCATAATTGTATCGACACGAAAATGAATATGATAAATGGCATTCATTCAGCATGTGTAAGATTTATTGTCTTCGCTTCGGGCTTCAATTGAAAAAGAGAGGGAAAAAAACTGCTGCAGACATTATATCATGGTGACCGCAATGAAAGCTCCGCAGCTCTGTCTCCCCATAGCAGAAACCCCCATCTTGTTGGCAATCCCAGTATGTGAGGAACCAGGAAACTGTATCAGCTGCCTTCCCACAGTAACCACCATTAGAAGAACATGGAATCAGACATGTGGCCCTTCTGAACGCTTGGTATTGTGCTGTTATCTAATGTTATAATTATTTTATCTCCAGTAAAGTGCAGCACTATTATCATCTCAGGGTTTTTGGTTTTCCAAGCTGCAGACCGATGTGGAGATGTGGATATCCGAAACCGGTTGGTTTAAAGCTCAACGAGGTGCAATATCGCCCCCGATGGATCACCAGCACGCGCCGCTGCCTTCACACTGCTGCTGTCAGTCATCGCGCTCCGAGACGGGAGGCTGAGCTGCGCTTCGTCTGACACGGTCTGTGGAACAAAAGCTGCAACAAACACGGAAGCTCTATGGACACGGGAATCCCTATGCAACCCCCCGCCCCCCGACCGTGGACCATCCCTGCCTTTTTCCATGTGGTGAAATAGAAATATCATAATGCAGATGCTGGAGGTTCATCCATCCTGAGAAAAGGGGACACGTCACTGCTGAGACTCGTCCAACCTGCCCTGCCTCAGCCCCTCACTCTTTCTCTGACTCATTCTCTCAACCTTTTCCCCTTTGATTGTCGTCTCCCCCTCACTCAGTGCTTGGTTCTCCTCCTCTGCCTCCCTTGCTTATTTTGGCTATCCATCCTTCTTTTACTCACTTCCTCCTATACCTCTTTTTCTCCCTTGTTCTTGTCCTAACGCACTGCTCATTCCCTCATACCTCTTTGCATACAGTAATTTGGTGTTTCTCTCTTCAGCTTCTTAGATATTCATTGACAATATCACACGCTTTAGCAGGTAGCTTCAGCAGGTGGCTTCAGCAGGTAGCATTAGCAGGTAGCTTCAGCAGGTAGCATTAGTCGGTAGCTTCAGCAGGTGGCTTCAGCAGGTAGCATCAGCAGGTAGCATTAGCAGGTAGCAGTACCAGGTAGCAGGTACAGTAGCTTCAGCAGGTAGCTTCAGCAGGTAGCTTTAGCAGGTAGCTTCAGCAGGTACTGCATGAGCATGTCAGAAAGACAGGTGATTTTTAACAAGTTCAGTGGGCAGCACAGTAGTCTCACACCTCCAGGATTTGCGGGTCATATCCCAAACATTTTTATGACCCCCAAAAAGGCAAAGCACAATTTTATTAAAATCTGTGAATGCAATCAAAAACTAAAAATGACAAAAATTCTTTTTGTTTTGTTACTGATGATTAAGGCTTGGGTTTGGTAGGGGTTAAGGTTGATGGGATTAGGGATTTTTTCATAGAAATGAATGGGTAGTCCCCACAAAGATATGAGTACTGGTCTGTACTGGTCTGTGTAGGCAGCCAGCCAGTCCTTACCTCCTTTAGTTTTAGCTATTTAATATGGTTTCATTTTTTTATTTTTTATTTACCTAAATATATTTTACCAAGGGGGTGGTACGGTGGTGCAGTTGTTAGCGCACACACCTCTGGGACCAAGGTTCGAGTCTCCACCATGGCTCCACGTGTGTGGCATTTGCATGGTTACCCTGTGTTATCGTAGGGTTTCCTCTCGGTACTCTGGGTTCCCCCCATGGTCCAAAAACATGCTGAGGCTAATTGGAGTTACTAAATTGCCCATAGGTGTGTGAGTGTGCCCTGCGATGGATTGGCGCCCCATCCTGGGTTGTTCCCCGCCTTACGCCCACAGACTCTGGGATGGGCTCCGTCCCCTGTGACCCTGAATAGGAAATGCAGTTGCAGAAAATGGATGGATGGATGGATGGATGGATGGATATTCAATCAACAGGTAGCATTGTAGCATGACTAAACACAGTCGAGAATCACAGCATCTCTTTTTCCGGTCACCTAAGCCATTGCGTATTAAGCTTTGCATTGTGGTATGAAACATGCCAGCAATTTATGCATTTAAACGCATATCTTCAGTAAGGCGGGAGAACCACCGTAAACAGGAAAGGACCCACCTGGTTCACACTAAAAATGCATGAATTGCAGTCAAACAGCAATTTACTAAGGTTATTACTAGGGCTTAACCCACACGGCACAGCTTGGTGACCTCAGGAAACGACTCATTAACTGAGTTTAGCTTGGAGCTCCCAGTGGCGGATAGCTTAACCTGATTTCATCGGAGGCGTTTACAGAAGTATAAAATAGCTGGGAATAGAGACGAATGGATCTGATGAGTGACAGGAAGCAGAACGGCGGCCTGATCGCGCTCCTGTGCATGTGCGGTGACATGTGACTAACACGACCACACATGTGTCTCTGCCCCCCCCTTCCCCACTTACTTTCTCCATCTGTTCTGCTTCCACCATCAGCCCACAACCCTGATACGAAATCAAACCTGGTCACAGGTCTTTTGTGAGTGATTCGACAGCCTCTAGATTCCCTCATCAGATGCCAAATGAATTAAAAAACACAAACTTGCTAATGAGCAATTAGGGAACTGCAACAATGGCTAATCCACAGAGCAAAAGTATCCGGATGATCTCTGCGGCTGCAGCCAATATTTGTACTTCGACTCTATTTCCATCTACCCGCTCCCGGCTGTATGGATATTCCCACGCTCCGTTTACTCTTTGTCTTTCCATACGAATGTAAGGATGTGCACATGATAAATGGTAAATGATCTTCTCCTTCACCCCCCCCCCCTTAAATTGCCTCCAAATGTTGCAGGTTTGGGATTCTTTCCTATCTTGTTGAGGGACTGCGTCCCTTCTAGAAGGAGCACAATCGAATAATCTTTTCTCTTCAGGGGGATTAGCTCCTCTCGGCAGCACCAGACGGTGTGTGAAATATGGACACCATCTTTCAAATGCACACATGATTAAGCTTGAAACCCTGACACCAAGCGACAGGATGTTGCTCCTTGCTGTACACACACACACACACACACACACACACACACCTCCACATGAGTCTTATACTATCGTCATACAGTTGGTCCTTTTTCAATAAAGGTCTCCATGCTTGTACTCATGTATTACGTCGAAATATCATCTTGATCTATGCTTAGATAGGAATTTTCAAACCAGAAATGCGATTCGCCAACCTCCTTCTCTATTTATGGTGTCAACTGTTGCAACCCTGCGGATGCTAAAGATCACCCCCCCCCCCCATCCCCCCATAATTGAAGTCTCCCTTTCAAAAGAGTGGTTTCCGTGCCTTGATGAAGCACTTTGTCCATTGTATGGAACAAAACATACTGTTGAATACATGTGTGCAGTTTCTTTGAGTTTTTCAGTGGTACAGCGCCTTGTTCCCGACTACAGTCTCTACCATCGACTCATGGAGGGGGGGCCAGCAGGTGTGAAACAGTGTAGTCAAATTATTAATGAGCCAGAGAAGACAAACATCTTTGTAAAAGAGAGAAGAGAGAGCTAAGCAGTGGGACACATGCAGTAGATGGAGGGAGAGATGGATGAGGGTGGTTTGAGGAGCAGACATGCAAACAATGCTCTCCCAAGCAGAGGGGCGAAGCGCGGGACATGTTCATAAGCAGGGATGAATAGGGGGAGTGAGGTCGATGCCATGGGCAGAAGGAAAGGAGGATGGAGAAAGAAGTGTGTCTGTGGGGGTGGGAAGCTTAGTTGTGGCCCTGGGGCAGGGCAGGTGGGACTGGCGGCTACAAAGTCAGCCCCCACCCTGAGGGGCCATCAGGCCCGGTGAAGCAGGGGGCTGGAGTAATTCCACTGCCAAGGAGCAGGACACTATGGCTGGTGGCAGCTGGTGCTTCGCCCCCTCCCCCTCCTCCTCCTGCTCCCCCACTGCTAGGCAGCAGGCTGGGTGAGAAGGTCAAGAGGCAAACCGTTGTACGGACAATGAGAGGGCAGCAACAAGCAGGTTAATCGGCTTTCATGAGCTGCCATTAACTCCGCTCACAGTAAGGAGGTCAGAGGAGGGATTTCTCATGGCGCGCACGCTGCCGGTCGCATTCACGTGTGCGGCCCCCATGCACACATATGCGCGAGGTGGCGGCGGCAGGGCCGCCGGCACGCAGGCTTAGCGCACGGACGCTGCGCCGAGCACGCTGACCCGCCTGGAGGGGGTTTAGCGCCGCCGCAGCAGTACTGTGTCCACCGCTGACACCGTTTACTCAGAGCTCCCCAGAAGCGTCATGAGCGTCACAGAAAACATCCGCATACTCCTGCACATAAACCCAGCGCTTTCTATCTGCACAGACACTGGCACGACATATATACTGGAAAATACAGCATTACAAAGCAGAAGCCTCCCTCCCCAGGACTCCTTTATTATAAGAAACACGCAGCCAAGAGTAATCTGATATAATGAGGATACTGCTATCGAGCAGTAAACATACGCAGATGTATAATATAAACAGATTAGACGTACAACTGATCTTCATTAATTGTTTTCCTTAATTATTCTCAATTTCTTGTGCGCTTTTAAAAGTCTTTCCGTTACTCATCCTAATGCGCCTCCTGCTATCTTCCCTCCTAGCGCACACACACACACACACGCACGCAGGCACACACAGACACACACACACACACCCCAGCATGAAGGGCAGTCAAGCGTTCAACCATCACGCCTAGATAGCTTCCTCTCCGCCAGACCCGTGCCACGCTTTCACTCTCACATGTGTTCCTTTTTCTCCCCATTTATCCAGCCCTTCGATATCTGCCTACAGACGTCCAAGGCAGTGTTTAATTTTTCTGCTTATAAGAAACCTTAAACGGCCTGTGTGTGTATGTGTGTGCATGTGAGTCATGTTTGTATTACATTGTGGGGGCCAAATGTTCCCACAATGTGATAAAAGGTTATTATTTTGATAAAATAAATGCTTGTTATTCCATTTTTTTCTTTTTTGGTCCCCACAGGAGGAAACTCAAGCCTTGAATGCAATTGATAAATTAAGAATGCCAAGTCTTGCATTTTGATTGGTTGCTTATGGTTAAGGTTAGGGCTGGGTAGGGTCATGGTCGTCATTGTTGGCATTAAGGTTTTGCTCATAGAAAAGAATGGAGAGTCCCCACAAAGATATCAATTCAAACTTGTGTGTGTGCGAGTGTGTAACCCTGCTTCTGTCCAACCATAACAGAGTGGACGGGAAACCGAAAACACCCTATATTCTGTCAAAATTTGCTAAAGAGTCCTGGACATAGAGAAAGGTAGGCCTATTTATCTAAAATATAGCACCAGGTATGCAAAAAATCTTTCACAATATACACAAGGATTTTGGTTATACTGCAAGTGACAACGCAGCGATAGCACATATAGGATATTATTTTATCGGGGGAGATTTTCACGAACGATCCCGATAAAATGCTTTCACTTTAGCTGAGATGGGTATCGGCAGTTAGGCAGCTATACGGACATAAACGGACATTCTAGGAGGGGCTTCATACGCGCCACATGGAAACTGCCCGAAAGAGCTAACAGCGAATACAGAAAGGTCTGCTCAGGCACACGGACGGTGTCAAGGACAGCACACATGAAATGAAGACGGACCGTTTCCCATGAAACTTCAGACCTATTACCGATATTAGATCAGACCACGCGCGCAAAGGCTCATGGGAACCCTGCTGCACCAGCATGCAATGGCACCTAACAGGATAACATTGTGTTCATCCAAATGTGTGTGCGTATAAATAATACTGCATACATCCTGCTTGTGCAGAGAACATCAGCCGTATCACAAAGGGTTTCTCTCACCCTCCAGCAGACAATATATCACACGGACGCGTGCCCCCCCTTTTCTGGAAGTTAGTGGTGCCTCGTGGTTGTCCGGCTCGACTCTCCACTCTTTCCCTAAATGAATAAATAGCAGGAGTGCTTTTATAGTGGATATAGTCATTTTGGTGGCCCGGGGAGTGCATTTCATTGAGATTGATGACAAAGAGACTGCTCTCAATGGCCGGGGGAAAAAATGTGTCATCAAAACTCAGAAAACTGCACAGCTGCACATTCAAAGCCAACTGAAGTAATTCCTAAATCAGTTGTGGCACGGATCTCTTCCTCGCTGTGTCTTATTTACACACCATGGAATCTTGATTATTAATTATTTGATATTTCATGCATGCTCGATGTAATATTCTTATGCGCAAGCACATTAAAGCACCAGGAAAAGACGGTCTTACCCATCCAGAGCCGACAACCGCGTGAACGCCTAGGCAGCCCACGAATTTCACATGTTTTCGGCCTGGAAACTCCAGATGAAATACACCACACAATATGTATCCGATTAAAAGAAATTCATTTGAGACTCGAAGAATAAGGATGTAGGACATGGGAATGACAACAGAAATTAGAACTAGACAAATTCAATTACGTTTAAGAGCTTTATATTTTAACCCGCTTAATATTTAATAAGTAGTGCCAAGCGCAGCGAGAAATGAGCGGTAAACTTTCATTAACTATGTTATTTTGCCCCGAGGTAATCCGGTCCGCCTGTCATGTAATTGTTTCGTACTTTTTTTACTCGAATATAGGAAAACACATCCTTTCCCCCATAATTTGTGTGTAGCCCTTTACGCACGCACACACACACACACACACATATATATATATATACATACATAGAGAGAGAGACATACATTGTGTGTACAGCATATTGTAATAAAACGCACTAGATCCACTTTAAACGCACTATTACTTATCTAAGCCTTTTTATATTGTACCATCACGGGTACTTTAGGGCTTCCTCAGCAACTTATCATTTATTATTCAAAAGCGATGTCAGAAGCTCTCGGAGCTGAATTCGGCTCTTCCTTTAGATGGGATCGGTTAAATTGGTATCAGCAGACGCACGCAATAAAAACTGCGCCCCCGGCTAACACCCGGATCCCATTATGCAGATCAGGTGTTTTTTTTCCACCGACAAATCGTTTTCTCTTATTTATTCTATGTATTCTCCCTAGAGAGTTAGGATTTCACGCATTTAATGTATTTGTCCACAGACCCACTCTTGTTTACTGATTCGTCCCGGTTTCCGCAAATAAATGCGCTGCCTTTCACCTTAGCATAGCAACCTATCATACACTTCGAAAAGGCACTTAATATATTAGATATTACACGTAACAACCTTTGAGAACAATAAAAATCAATCGCTGTTTGTAGTTATACCGCTCAGTATCATATTAAATATCAGGCAAGTGTTGTACACTTATATCTTATTGTTTAGCCGAGTCACTTCCCGTTTGTACCCGAAACACAACGCAGGCATGGAGTCCAGTTAGGGTAAGGTATTTGCGGGGAAACAGGCAATTACTTTAGATTATATACAGAAAATATAAGAAAGTCAGTTTGTCCATATCGCTGGACTACAGCAGGCAGCCAATATACAGTATGCTTCCAACAACCGCTTATCAAACGTGGGCGTGTAGGGTCGTGCATGGGCAGAGAAGTTAGAGGTAATTATAACGTTATAACACAACTTAAGGGAAGTCTAAAGCGATACACTTGAATTAAGTACGTTAAGGTAAATATCGCTTATTTAGACCATTTAATTCAGGTGTGTGTAATAAAGGATTTACATGATAGATTAAACGATTACTAAATTAAGATGTGTTTACACAGCTCGACTTTATATCGACCATACGTTATGTCTCTTTTAAGACGAATGGCTTCTAGGGGGTTGTCTCCCAGTGACAATTGCTCGTGCACAAACTTGGTGAGACTAAGAGCTGAGTCGAAGGCGCGGTATAAGACCTGGAAGAATGACGGCAAAAAGTGCTGGTGACGAAATATTAAACTACGAATAACATGAACCTGAACCTATTGTATAGGTCCTACCACACTAAATGCTTTAAGACAATTGAGCATGACTGGGCTTAATAAAAAAAAATCTTTATGTCCTTTATGGTAGCCTAGACGGTAAAATTGAGGACTTAAGGCTGAGGGAAAGGAGGCAGATTAAGACTTAAGGTGGGTGACAACAAACTGAGGCTATGGTAGCGATAGCAGGCTTAGTCTGAGAATAATAAAAGGAGGGACATGAAGACGGTCACTGCCGAGCTACTGGCGGTGTATCACCGTTACAGGTAAAAGGATTCCGGGAAAGTACAGTACATGAGAAGTGGACCTTACGTCGGAAAATTGAGTGTTTGAGCATAACAGTCAATTTCTTAAAGTATGAATTACTGAAAAGCGAAGGATAGTCTTGGCTTCAGCTCTGGATAAGTGCAGGTAATTGAGCGTGACTATCAAGCTAAAATGGATGTAATCCCTTTTGCTCAGCTGACTACAAGTAATGCCTTAAGCCCACTTTGCACGGCAAGGGTCTCTTGAGGTACCGCCGTTCTGTACGTGCATCTGATTGAATTACACCCAGCAGCAGAAAATGTGTTCCAAGCTAGAGGGATCTGGAATAATTTTGTGCGGCCCTGTGAAGAACCACCAGGCACAAATCTTTCTGTATGACAAGAATACCAATAAATAGCTGCACGGCTGTATACATCCACCTGCTCTAGGATAGTTATTCATGGGCTCCGTTTTCACCATGTATACCATGTAATTATACACTTGTATATTTTGAATTGTATTGCTTTCATAATAAAATTACAATCCTATTTGTTCTAAAATGTATACCTATTTAAGGCGGTTGTACTGACCAATCGATATTTACGTGACATCACAACATTGCAACTTCGTGTGTGAAATCTGTTTGCAGATTTAAATTTATGTCGAGCACAACCATTGTGTGCTGAGCTCCCATTCTAACTGCGGATAAAACAAGAATCCATAAAACACGTCTATATAAGGCTTTTTCTTTTCTTTTTTAATACCACAGAGCATAAATATGAGCAAGCAAAAAAAAAACGACT
>JABFEB020000002.1:2503157-2517978 GCA_019775895.2 Stomatorhinus ivindoensis | reverse complement strand
TATATATTAACCATTCACTGCAGATTAACCTTTAAAAATAGATGTTTTTTATTTTGATTTTAGTTCTCATATTAATGATTAGAATTTATATTGTTTGTTTTATTTTTTCATTTTGCATTGTGCACTTCTGCTAAATATTTCTAAAGCTATATGTTATCCATTTATGGTGCTACATTTTTCATTTTCGTTGATGATACCTTAATTTTTTCCCAAATTTCGAAAATATTCGGATTTCCTTGAGTTAATCATACTTTTAAAATATTTTCGTTCATTGAGTTCATTGAGATGCTGAACTATGTTGTATTAAAGGTATGTTGTCATAACTAATACATGTACCGTAATATTAAACATTTTGAAGAATCCGCGAAGACTAGAGGAAAAAGCGTTGGCCGGAACACAACACAATATTAAATTTCAGTTTAAAACACCTCATCTTCCAAAATATGTATGCACTTAGCATATTTAATAGTACTGAGTCATCCACGAATCAAATGGTAGTATATTAAATATTTTCATACCCAATTATTAATAGTGATTAAAAACGAACATCGGCTTGTAGAAAGTGTAGGCTGTCATTGATGTGCGGAGGGTTTAAATGGGCTGCGCGTGCGGCGCGTTGTCCTGGCGGCAGACCCGGTCATGGAGCCAGTTACAGGCTCTGTTTCATTCCGGCGCTCCAGGTTGTGAGTTTACGGGTTTTGAGCATCGTTTAATTTCCCACATCCTGTTGCCTATAGGGTGTATCCGGAAGCTTTTATATAAGCTTTTACGTCAAGATTGTAAATAGCCCACTTCTTCATGGCTGTCATGACATGAAAAAATAATTAGCAACAATTAGACATGATATTAAAAATAAATAACCAGTTTATACATGAACATGTATTAAACTATAAAGAGGCTAATGAAAAAGATTCTTTGAAAAAAATAGCGACCAAAAAAGTACCCAGATTATTTTAATGATACTTTTGGCTTAGTCATTTTATTACTTAATTTAAAACTATTGATTAATTAATTTGTCAATTTTATTATTTTCTTGTAAAATCCACGTTTTTGGCCTGCTCCTTTTTTTGCGGGTTTTATAGTGTACTTAAAATTCCATCCTCGCAACCAGAATCTAGCAATGGTATGTGCTACTTACTGACCTTTATCCAGTTCCGTACCACGTCCCAGATTATTGATAACTAAATCACAACGCTTCATTTAGAGGTGTCTCTTTGCCAGAGAATAAATGCAAAAGGAATGAAATCCTTACATGCACATAGGCGTTAACGATGATTTCTTTACGGGGAGTATTAGTGCAGAACCGCCAGACTGTCGTATCGAGACTCTCATCACAATGTATAAAACCAAACAATGAAATCAATAAAATGAGTATGAAAGAATAAAGTTATTAACGAGCTTTATTCAACCCTCTAAATGAAGGTTTAAAATGCTGATCATTTTTAAAGCACATTCGTTTATAAAATACATACATTCGTGTGCAAATTTTGATTTAAAAAATTGTGGTGAGTTAAACGCTGTTGTAGATTAGCTCCATGTGACCCAGAATGTTCCTGGTCCAAACACTACAGTGTTCCCTCTTATAGATGATAGACTTATGGATTTAGGAAATATTCACTTGGGAAGACAATTTTAAACCAGATTTTATAAACGAAACGTGCTTCATCTAGGATGAAGGAAATTGGCCGATATTTTGTTATATCGTTGTATAGTATTACAAAATATTAATCTCTTTTAGTCAAGCAAAGACGAAATTCTTAAAATTTGTCTATTATAGAAACCGATTCCTATTATCAGAAAGACGGTAGTTATACTAAAACAAAAATATTGCACTACTCAGCGTCCAGATTAAGTATGTTTTAATAAATCCACTTTGGTGTCGGCTGTTAAATTATACTGAAATGCTCATTAAGATAGCAGTTGGCTTTACACAAATCCTGGGTTAAATGGCAACCAGTCACATGAACGTTTTTTTTGTCGACCAATGGGAACACAGTATCATGATTTGTTCCAGGGAGGGGTAATACGGGATCCGTCCCGCAAAAGTGGGATCATCTCGCCAAACTTTCACTGGCCTCCCCGAACTGCAGATGGATGATTCCGCGGGAGGCTCAAGGGAGGGAGTCCGGAAGACATTTGGTTCGATAATTTGCAGAACGACAAAGCACCAGGAACCAAGAAACGGAATTTTAAGTGGTAGATGTTGTTTTCTGAATTCCCCTTAAGTGGTTCTACAGGCACCCATTCAATTTGACTCCTCTATTCTGGTATTGTGTCGATTTTCGGGAAGAGCAGATAGAAGACTGGAAGTGGGAATGGAGAAGGATCCTAGCAATGCCCCTAATCGTCACGGCCCGGTTCCCCAGACTGTCCAGCACGAACCCATTAGCTTCGGAATCGACCAGATCCTCAGTGGTTCGGATCAAGACAATTCTCACCAAAACGGCCCTCGGAGCGATTTGGATACTAGCAGTCGCACCGGTGGCGGAAGGTACCGCATTGGCAGCCCCGCTGGCGGGAGCGCGGCACCTCACCCCGCGCTATCCGGCGCCTTTTCCGGACTCACCGCACCTTTCGAGGAATCAGGACCGTACAGCGTGAGTCTGACCCTGGCTCCTGGTGGTGTGATTCGGGTACCTGCACACAGACCTCTAACTGCCGCTGTTCCGCCGCCCATGGCCAGCGCCATGCCTGGTTTCGGAAGTGTCAGTTTCCCGTGGATGGAGGCCAGTCGCAGGTTCGCCAAGGACAGGTTCACAGGTAAATAGATATATATTGGTATTGATAATGAAACCAGCAAGAAGGGACAATAAGAAGACTGCTGAATTTAAGTGCAGTTAACCAACTTTTAAAGTATTGCATATTTTCGTCTGTGTGTATCTTGGTAAGATTATCGATTTCTACGGCATGAATATTGAACATTTGAATATGTAAGCAATGTAAAATATTTCCAACAAAATTACTGCTAATTTAATAGTTTGTTGTTCTTTTACAGTAAATACTTCCCACTGAAAGTGCGCGGGAAAACTTTGACAAAAAATTAAATTGCGTTTTAACGTGCATGATTAAGTCTGGTAAACTATTTCTATGTAAAGCCGTATCTTAACAATTACAGGCCTAAGTACAAATGAATGTACGGAATATTTCGAAACTACTGTTTTACATAGATCTCTGATATACATCGCAGACAGCAGCAGCAAATGTAATAGAAATAATAATAATAATAATAACACAGCAAAATACATTTATCAAAGCAACTAACAGACTCATGTCAAATGACTATCGTAATACACGAAACACGCATTGTAACAAATTTTGTAGCAAATATTCAGCAGTTTTAACAGATGTTTGTTACGTAATGCTTCTTAACACTTGAACTTTAATTTTAATTATAATAACTTGGACTGTCAATTACAAAAAACAAATAACCTATTTCCGTTAACACGTCAACAAATCAAAGAAAACACAAAGCATTAACAATCTCCTATAATAACGTAATGTTACAATATAGATAAACAAATGAGAAATAAAAAAAACTGGTGTTGTGATCATACAAAACAGGCAACATCGGAAACAAACAAAACTGCTTTTAAAAAAGAAAACCTTGAGCAACGATATTTATTGCAGCTTTGATTGCTACATGTAACAACATGTGGCAAGTTACTGCGCTGACATTATTGGATAGTTTCCCTCTCGCTGATCTACAGAAGGCCAAAAGTCAATAAGATGATGGATTTACTTCGTCTCTGACGACTACAAATGATTTTATAATTTAAACCAGTAGTCAGGGCACCTGTTTCCGAATAACGCATTGAAATTCATACACTCAAACGAGTACAACTTGATATTTTTCTCTTTAGATGCGTTGTATTTTAAAATGTCGTTTTTAGATTACCCGACATTGAGAAATATTTCCCTTAAAACTATTCCTGAACTACACTTTCAAACAATTTTCTCGGTTGAAATACATATAGCATTAAAATACAAAAAAAATATCCTTTTTGCATGATTAACGTATTAATTGACATCACTTTCGGAATTTTTAATTAGTTTCCAACCTAAAATGGATAATTCAGGGCACGACGTTTGGCAGTAATTATGTAAAATGAGCCGCTGATAAAATACTTAGATAGGCTACATCATTGTCGTATCATTTGCATAGCATATTACGTTCTGAAAATTCTTTTCATGGTTTTCCCGGATGAATTTTTTAGTTTCAGCATATATCTCAATTAGTATTATTATTTTATCAGTAAAGGCAAATTGCATATTCAATCTCTGATATCTATTGATGATATATAATGAATTCGTTCTTGGGTATTTTCCCCGAATAACCGAATATCTGTATTAAAAACATCATAAAATGTCTAAAGACACCATTAATATAAGAGTTTTCAATCCGGTTAACAATGCACGAAAAATGAGACGTCTAATTCTTTTAAAACTTCTAAAAACGTATGAATATGATAAAAGTCGCCACATAGGTAATTCAAACGAAAACTGACTGATTTTGTTAGCTTTGTTAGCAGAATTATATTTAACAAAAATTAATTAAGCCATTATTAACTGGATTTGGATTTTTGTCAGACATGTTCGAAGGCAATTTAGGGGAAAAATCGGCGATTTGATTTCATTTACAGCTGTTTGTGAAAATCCTTTCTTTATGATATTGATGTTTTTTGTTAAAAAAAACTTCACTTAAACTTATAATTTCGTGTAATACACACACACACACACACACGTTTCACGTCCAAGAACATCATATAGTATAAATACATTGTGATGTGAACAGTACTGATGTCCAGTCTTACTGTATCAGTTCAAGTACAATTGAAGCTTGAATCAGAATCAGAACTTTACTTGTCAGGTACTACCTACTGTACATGTACTATGGATTTGTCTTGGCAGTATGGGTAAATACTCCAAAAGACAATACAATGCATACATTTTAAAAAGGAATAAAATAAACAATGTAAAAATATAAGCAAAAATATGACTTAGACTTGACTTTATTGAAATAAAAAATGCTTAAGAGAATAATTTCAGGTTTATTTTTATTACAAAATATATATGGTGTATTGGATATGAGGAAAACCAAAAAACACTGACTCAGTAGATGAACTGCATTTCAAAAACGTGCCATATTGAAGTTCAGGCAAACGTCTGGGTGCGCATGGCGATATATGCACTAAATAATCTGACAAATTTTGAAATGATTAGTTTTAGTGTTTAAACGTGCATAATGTATATAAAATTCACACAACCATTAAAACTAGTGCAAGTGATGCATTTAATTATCTACCTGTCTGAAGTGAGTTCAGTGCGTGGGATTCTAGGTGGTTTGAATGATTTACTTTTTTGTAATCCCAAAGTCCAGTCATCACTGATGCTCGCAGCATGCAGGACACCCTCTGGGTGGGTATTCAGGCAGTGTGGAGATTCCGGGTAACATTAATGGAATTCCCTGTGGGGGAGTTCCTGAGCTCCCAAATCAGACACCTGGTCACTGTTGCAGGAGACCCTTGAATCTAAATTACTGAATAACCACTGGAGGTCTTACACACACCTCTCTGTTACCCCCCTCCCCCCCACCCCCGTACACCCCTTCTCCAGCAACGCTGACCCCTTTCAGTGTGTCTCGGAGGATCGGCCACCCGTACCAGAACCGCACGCCGCCCAAACGCAAGAAGCCGCGTACGTCCTTCTCGCGCGTGCAGATCTGCGAGCTGGAGAAGCGTTTCCACCGGCAGAAGTACTTGGCGAGCGCCGAGCGGGCCGCCCTCGCCAAGACCCTCAAGATGACTGACGCCCAGGTGAAGACCTGGTTCCAGAATCGCAGAACCAAGTGGAGGTAAGACAGATGACACAAACCTGTAGTGAGAAGGTGTCAAACAAAACAAACCCCGGGTGTTAATGGAAGCTTCACGTCGACTGCAACACTGTTGCTCATCTCAACATCTTTATTAGGTCATTCGTCTGGAAACCAGAATATCACAAACCAAATTAGCACTATGAATACATGCGGGAAACTGCTTGCATTTTATCCAGCAGTATTTAATGCACGGGGATGTTTAATATGAGCACAACAATTTTATAAGTAATACTGAGTAGTAGCACAACAGGGTGAGATTATCCATGTCTCTGCAGTTCTAATGTAATTGAAAGGCTGAAATGTGTAATGTTGAGTTACATTGTATCTGTGTTCAGCTTGCAACACTTTTGCATTCATCACTACTTAAGTAATCCCTTTTTTGGTACCACCATATGTGTAGCATATTTTCTGAATACATCTACCCCATTTTCTGGGGTGGAAATACGAGCAGTTTTCACTAATAATAACCGATTTAGCCTTAATGACATGTGACTCATATTGTTGTGATGGCTGTGCGGGGGTGTGTGTGTATTTCTTCTGCATGATGTGTGCTCCGTATGTTTGTCCCCAACCACAGTGCTCACTGGAAAGGAAAGTAAAGCTGGCTTAAAGCTCTAATGTATCTGCAAACCCAGGAGACATGCCAGCTGGGCTCGCTGCCGTCCACAGTGCCTTTGCCCACAAAACTGTTCTGTTTGTGCATATAGCAACCCGATGTTGGCAGCAGAAATATGATTAAGTGCCTAAGTGGCTGTTACTGTTGCTCACCGTTACTATGGTGACGGCGGCCATCTTTCCCATTGACATCACGCCAGTGTGACTTAATGAGCAATCCACACATTTTAAAACCGTGATGTAATTGACAAACATAGAACTGCTGGAAAACTGTCCACTTTCAATCAAATCACCGGATAAAATCATCTAGAGATATTAGCATTCAACCATATTAGTAGAACATGTGCCAGCGAAAGACCTCAGTGGGTCAAACCAATGTCTCTGTTATTCATCCCGACTCTAAGCATCTTTTTTGTAACATTCACACTTCCGTCTTTAACTCTTCCACTGTGCCTGTTTTTAGCAAGGGTCTGACTGACTCTCCGACTGTCCTCTCCCCACTTGTAACCCCGTTGCCAGGCGACAGACGGCAGAGGAGCGGGAGGCGGAGAGGCAGCAGGCCAATCGGCTGATGGTCCAGCTGCAGCACGACGCCTTTCAGAAGTCCCTGGGCGACTCCATGCCCCCTGACCCTCTCTGCATCCACAACTCCTCCCTCTTCGCCCTGCAGAACCTGCAGCCTTGGGCTGACGAGGGGGGCAAGCTGGGTGGTGTCACCACATTAGTGTGAAGGTAGGGGCTCCTATTTTCTGACTTTCCATTTGGATAACTGATTCCTCATTGACTGCCTTACAAAAAGAAAACACTATCGGTGTTCCTGCTGATGCCTTACCTAATTCCACGGTTTGACTTGTTTTCTACGGCAGGTTTCATTAGTCAGACAACCTCCACTCCTGGGAAGAAAACAGCAACCCAGAGGCATAAAGTGGCAGTGCTGGAGACATTGTGCAAGGGTGGTAATGGATGCACATGCCTTTAGGAAGACCAATAAGAGGAAGTATTCGAAGAGTACCTTTAAGAAGAGCCAATGAGGAGACATAATGGAGAGACACCCAACTGACAAAAGCCAGTAAGAAACAGTATTCAAAGGGAGCATTTTACAACAGCCAATGATTATGCGGCATTGGAAAAGGACCACTTTAAACAGAAACTGATTTAAACAACTGCTATATAAGGGCAGTTTTCACTTTTTTATTAAAATGCACTTTTACATAAAAATCCTGTAAATATGCTGACCAGTAATGTAACAATGTGTGAAAGGGAATGCTGGTCCTGTGTACTTAGATGTTTGTATAACATGTATCATAACTTGCATTTACAATTTGCAAAACGTCAAAGGACCCATGTTACTTCCAGAGAGAATTTGGCTACAACTAAATGCATTTTGATTAAGGCATCATGTGGATGATCTGTTGCATTTGATGCAGACTGAAGCTATATTTGCCTCTTCCTCAAGAGTGAAACCATGCGTGATGAACCACTGCCTAATGGATAGGAGACTTCAGTCTTGTGGTATGATAGAGCTATTTGGAAGCTCTGAATTGATACTGACACATTGACACATAAAATTGCACGTGACAATGTTCCCTTTTAAAATAGGGACAATGGCAATTAAACGCCATTGGTTATTCGTTTGCTTTATAAATGTCTCCATAAATTGCTAGTTTTACCTATGTATCTGTTAGTAGCAACAAAAAAATCCACGAAATACAGATTTTTGGAGGAAGGAACAGGGGTTAAATTGGGCATGCTCATGGTGAATTAGACAAGATAGGCGCACAGTTTATTCTAACACTTAAACAAGCACCTTGAATTCATTGCTTCCAATCTATCTCTCTGTAACAAACTGCAAATTTTCTTTGTACAGTTATCGTATGGTAACAGGTGCTTGGTGCTGCCTATTCCTTTTCCCCGAAACCTCAACGGAATCCCACATTTCTGTAAATTTCTATAAATATTTTAAATGCATTTGCTCCCAAAGAAGAGACGTTGAAACTCCTTTATTATACATGAAAGCCAACAGCGGTATGAGTGAAGATAACCTCAACTTGTACTCCGGGGGAATAGGAATTGGGCCTAGAGCATAGAGGATTAAAATGGCAGGAACAATCAGCAATAGAGACATCCGCTTATCGATAGACACTGGAGATTATTTAATGTATCAAAATAAATTCAGTCCTAAAATAAAGTCAGACTGGTTGAGCCAACTAAAGTACAGACAGGACTAATGAAGAATAACTAGGTAAACATCCGCCAGGTTGGATCTGAGCTAAATTGGGGTTCCTATTACAATAAAATGTACTATTATTTGTATGTCTCATATATGTAAATAATAATAAACGTATGTTCACTTTGTCATATGGTGTCATCGCGCTGCATTCCAGATGACTCTTGGTCCATTGTGAAAGTGGAATGAGAGAAATACGATGAACGAAAGCGCACAAAAGGCCGCTGTGCTTGCAGAAGTAACAGCGGACAAAAGAGAAAGTAACATGGAAACGGAGAACCTAGAACTCGATACCTACACGCCAAGTACTCAGCTCCAAACTGCTGGACATCACAGCTGACTGGGGTATGAAGCTTCATGGTAGGTGGTGGGTCACAGCTGCCGTTTAATTATCAGTGAGGCAGCAGAGCATTCCTGATAACTGCTGGCATGCTATGTTAGATGTTCTCCTCATGGGCTTCTCTTGCTTTTAAAATGCAAGCAATTTAAATTCTTACCGAGCAGATGAATTCAGAGGCTGATATGCGGTTTAAGTCTAGGGTTAAGGATCTACATAATGCTTTGTTCATATTTTTCACTGTTTTGTTGACAAAGTTCAAAATAACCTGACCTTGAACGTAACTGAATAGCTCTGCAATCGATAGAATCAAATCATTATACTGTGGCCCATACTTCTGTGAAGGGTAAGACTACAATCAGTTTAAATATATTAATTAGTATATTGTTTCTTAATAACCCATGCAAGACTCTTTAAAGAAATGGGTTTTATTTTAATGGTTTAGTTGTTCTGTTTGGAAAGCGGCATTTATTCACTATAAACGTGAATGCAGGTTGAAGGCAGAAACTTCTCCTTGGGTACTGACCTCTTGAAATGTCTGTGTAAAATAAAACTGCAGAAAAAGTATCCATAGGCCTACATACAAAGGCAGAAACAACTGGTGTAATGCTTTGGAACTCATTACGGTATCACGGCTTATAAACATCGGATGTATCCAAATAATTTAATGTTAGGGGATTTTCAGTAGTTCAAAGATTACTGGAGAAATAAAATTGATTCCTTCTGTTATTCATGTGTTTTGAATCAACACACATACTGCTATATTCTAAGAAGTTCATAATAACACGTTCTTCTTATTGAATTGTGCGTAATTTTTAAAATGTATTTTGAATAAACAAACTCGTAAACAGGCAATTTAACTGGGTAAGTGGAAAGGATAGCGTTCAACGTGTATTTTTTTTTACGTTAACACGTAATTTAAGTGAACCAAATTATTCCTGGTAACGGCCAAACCTAAGATGAAAATAATGTATGAATGTATTCACTATTAATTATTAATATGTAATAACAAATATGCACGTACGAAGGTATTCAGTAAACAAATAGCCTGTTCTCTGAAGATACAATTATTATTGCAACAGTCTTACATCGCCATCTGTTGGTAAGTTGCAATAATGACCCTTAGTAATGGGCTACTTAAAAAGGTTGCGTTTTTCCATCAAAAAAACTCGCGGGGCTTTAGTAAACTGTGTAGGCCTATTGTTATCACCGGGTTATATTAGGACAACAGTTAGGCTATTTAAAAATAACCAGAATAGATCATTTTTTGACAGGTATTGACTGTGGCTGGGTGTTCATGAAACTGTACATACCGATTGAATTTTTTGTTTAAAAGACCTAACGGCGAACATATCGGAAATTAAAAGTAACTTAATGGCAAAATAAACGAGGACTGAATAAATAAAACTCGCTTACTTGCATAAAAACGTGAGAATATGCCCACAGCATATTAGTGAACAAATATTTAAACGTTTATTTGAATAAGATAATCTATGTACCCGAAACCTCCGTTGCAGATTACGGCTAAACACCGAGCAGACTCCGGCTTGTAGCTGGCCATTTTTGATAGCAGACCGACTCTCCAAAACTTTTATAAAAGGATGCATTCGAGTCTAACATAAAGCGTAAACTGAATACTTTTCTACGGGGATCGATTCGACTTATTCTGAAATACATAATACATAATAAATACACTGCTGTTCAATGGAGAGGAATTTAAGACGCGTATTAAAATGCCTGGACGAAACTCCGACTTCCGAAGAGATTCTTTACAGTAAGTTAATGTTTCCTTATTTCTTTTCTTATTGTGACATGGAATGAAGTTGTATCGTCGTACCTAAGTTTGCAAAATATTAGCATTTAATAGCGGTATACGCAGTGCTGCATCGTAAACTGCATAATGCACCGGAGGATGATAGGAGTCCTCTCTTCCGATTACCTTCAGGATATCATGTGTCTGATTTATACACGTGGACACACCCCTTACTTTCTTATAATCCAATATTTAGATATGGATCCGTCCACCTGTTTCATGTACTCCGTTCTGACGCTGATGACGTTGGTGGGAAGCCTTATGTACTTGGAGGAGACCGCGTACATAACCAGGAAAATCACGTCATCCTGCAAGAGAACCGCTTACATCTGGGTTACTGGCGCTCCACCTGTAAGGAGGTTATTTTATTGCGTTATGTTTTGCTCTTCCCTGCAATTCTGCTAAGACTATCTGATGCAAAATTTTCCAGGTGATTGCCGCCACGTCGTGCGTTGGCCTGTGGGTTCCTCGCTCGTCCATGTTTACAGACTTCACTGCTTCCATGTAAGTCAAAGAATCTGTTCATCTTGGCGATTTAATCAGCTGGGTTGTGTTGCAAAAAAAAATAACGCAGCTTTAAAATTCAGCTCCCCTTACAATGTAATTTTAGGATGTTAATGTACTTTTACATTTTAATAGTAATTTTGAAAAATGTATTTTTGAAAGAATTAGTGTATTTTTAAGTCGTGGAATGGTTCATTCATTGAAATAGTTTGAACAATTCAACTCGTAAACTGCGAAAAGCTTGATGTCTCCGGTTTGGTTCCTCTTTCACTGGATGTAAGTTGTTGATTGTTGTAGTCAGTACAATAATTCGTTGCTTAACGACAGGGATACGTTCTGACAGTTGATTTCATCACAGAGTGTACTTATACAAACCTAGATGGTACAGCCTACTTCACGCCTATAGACTATATGGTATAACGTAAATAAATTAAAAGTACAGCAAATACATCAACCAGTAACGTAGTTGTTTGTGATCAGTGTATTGTATGCACGATACTTTTACACAAGTGGCAAAGCGGTATAGGTTTGTTTACACCACTATCGCCGCTAACACGTGAGTAATGCGTTGCACGCTGACATTATGACGACTATGACGTCTCTAGGCGATAGGAATTTCTCAGCTCCATTATAATCTTATGGGGTCACGTTGTGTATGCCCGTCGTCGACTGAAATGACGTTATGCGGCACGTAACTGTATATCTTCTTCTGATATGCAGCCTAGGGGGGGGTTTATGCTGCATGTCCAGTCACACTTAGATCGCTTGGCTGCAGGAGAGGTCCTTCACATATGTGCATAGGTGGCAGGCGCTCTAATGCAGTGCTTCTCAATCTGCCCCTTCGGGTAACCCGCAGACAGCTGGAGCCGGGAGGGAGCAAAAACGTGGACCGGATTGAACAGCAGCGCTATAATGGTACACAATCTGCTCCCCCCCCCTCTCCCTCAGCTATTTAAGTTTCTCCCTGCACAAGTTCCTGGCGATGATGCTGGAGGAGTTCGGTGGGGAGGAGGCCCTGGTGCGCCGGCTGCAGGACAAGCCCCTGAAGACGAGCACCGGGCCCTGCTGCTGCTGCTGCCTCTGCCTGTGGCCGCTGCCCGTCAGCAGGTGATGCCGCGGATCACGCACCTCCCCAGGCGGTTGCATACCATCCCTTTAGGATATCGAGGGACAAAGACCAAAATGGGGCCAACAGCATTTCATGTAACCTATACGGTTTTGGTCGTTTATGAAGATTCATACCCAGGTGTCTTTTAATGAATTTTGATAAAACACAGGTGTAGTGTAGTTTGGAATCGTATCTGTCTTTACTTTTGTACACTATATATTGTTAAGGACAAGAACCTCCATCTATCTTCTAACTTAAGTGCTTCTCAAACCAGTCCTCGGGGACCCCCAATCAGTTCACATCCCCCACCCCCTCAGGTAACAACACTTCTGTACCATGTGTACAGGATTCTTGATTGGCTGGGGGTGTCGCTGAGGACCTGGTTGAGAAACACTGTTCTAACTGCTCATCTTGGTCTGGGTTCCAGGGGTCCTGGAGCCTTTCACAGGCAGCAGAAGGCAGGGCTACATTCTGGCTGGGATGCCAGACCATTGCAGGGCATATCCATATACATACTGGCACATGCAGTCATCGATCATGGGCAATTTCGAGATGCCAGTCAGCCTAACCGGACCCTTTCATGAGCTTGTAAACTGAATATTGCTGGTTTAGATAAGATTAGAGGTACAACAACAGGTTACCTTCTATAATCCAGACAACCAAAGGTTCATTAAAGCTAACTAGCTTTCTGTGTACCATCACAGTGAGTCCTGAGCTTTGGCATGAAGGCCACGACTTGAGGTTTACTGTGTCTAATCAGGACAAGCCTGACCATCCTGAAGTGGGGGACCTTGCAGGCTGCTCTTCTCAGGCCAACACTCGTGTTTTTCGCCACTGTCCTCTGGTGCAACGGCACGTATCAGCAAGGCAAGGCAAGTCCACTTTACAACCATAATGCCCAAATAAGACAATCCCATTTTACACAGAAGTTATATCCATCTAACTGTGTGACAGGGATTATGGTCACGTCTTAGTTCCGTAAAGTTATGAGTTGATACTGAAGTGTTTCTGACAGCAGTGAGGCTGAGATCTGCTCTTGCACCTTTAGATGGAGGTGAAGGGGGCGTTCCTATGGATCACTTTGCTGTCTGTGGCTGCTCTCCTGCTTTCGCTGTGGCCCATAGGAATCTTGTTTGCCCAGGCCAAGTTAGACCTCTCAAAGTGCAACATTGTTCCGAAGTTTGCCCTGAACCAGGTAAACGTCCCTGTTACCCGCTTCGGGTCATGTGATGTGGGACTCCAGCGGCATGTGACCATTTGTTGCCCGATATAACTCTCTAGTGGGAACGTCACGTGCTTTTAATGAATCACTATGAATCCTTGTGATCCATCATATAATGCATGGGGAGGCCTCATTTTCCCTCTACACCTTTACCTATATATGCCGTGCTGTTTGCTATCCGCACCTTGCTGTTAGGCTCAGTCCCATAAGCTCTTCGTTCATAGACGTATGTCACCCGCCGCATCCTGACCCATTTTAAACTCCCTCCCTCCCTGACACTTTGGGATGCGTGACGTCGTTGGATGATGTTGTGTAGCTCTTGCTCCTATACTACTTAGACTTGTAAGCAGGCATTCGTCGGGCGCTCAGCCAGATCGCACTTACGCCTGGTTGACTCCTTGGTAGCACGTCTTTGTGAGGTGATGTTCACCTCATTTGTGTGTCGCTTTGGACAAAAGGGTCTGCATTGTGAAAGTGACAGAGATGCCACTTCAGTAGAACCTGCTGTCCTCGGTTCCCTTTCAGTGCGTGCTGGTTCTTAGCCAGGCTCAGAGTGGCATTGTGGACGTGCTGGTCAGCACTGGAACCATTTCTTGTGTGCCTCCTTTCTCCGCCCGTGCCAGAGGAACATGTGAGTTCCTCCTCTTCCTCTACACAGCTTGAATCAGAATCGCTTTATTTTGCACATATGAGGAATTTGCCTGGGTGCATGCACACGTGATTGACATGTAACATATCACAAACTGCACAAGTACAGATAATTTATATATATATATATATATATATATATATATATTTTTAAGGAATGTTAAATCTTTAATCTTTAATGTAAAAGATTAAAAAAATAAAATAAAAGAATATAACGAGTGGAGGAAATAAACATTTTATATAATTAATTATACAATCGTTTTATATAAGTGGAGTATGTGAATGTGTAAGTGGAGTATGTGAATGTGTAAGTGGAGTATAAGTGGAGTATGTGAATGTGTACTTCTGAGGAACATATTCATATACACTTAAGGGGATTCTATGTTTGCAGAAAAAAAGTCTTCTTTGCCCACAGTCATGCACCAACAGCTGCTGGTGCTGGAGATGTTCATAGCCACATTCGCGGCCCGTTTCT
>JABFEB020000002.1:2488488-2500799 GCA_019775895.2 Stomatorhinus ivindoensis | reverse complement strand
ACGAGGGCATCAGAAGGGAGGCGCTGAAAGGGTCACTCACAGTAAGGTCACTCACAGTAAGGTCACTCACAGTAAGGCAGTCAGTTAACAACAAAGCAAGCTGGTGAAGTTAGGGATCTTTAACTGTTTGAGCGTCACGTCTTTTTAAGCAATTTCACGTTTAAACTACGATATGCTACAATGTTTATATCGTTTATATTTATACCAAAATGTTTATACCAAAATATTTTGTTTTACCAAAAAGGCTTTCATAAATAGTTTATATAATAGGTTTGTACCGATAACTTGACTGGTATCTCACATAAATCTATGAAGTAATGTATTCCCCTTAGCAGTCAACATAAAATTTTGCCTTCATGCACAAAACTTATGCAATTATCAATCATCGATTAAATCCCTACATTGAATCCCAGCATTTTAGGTTATAAAGGATCATTCTTAGAACAGTTACACTGCACAGCAAGCCTAGAACTTCCAGCTTATTCATTTTGTAGACAGAACTTTATTTTTTCCTTGATAACACTGATCTCACAGTATGACTGTTGACACTGAACACACAACACAAAGAAAGACAACTGATTCTTCCTTGTCTCACAATGCTATTTATGTGTTTACAGTTTAATATAAATACAAAATTTATGTCCACACTGGAAATGGTCATTCGTTTGGGAAAAGACACATTGCATTTGACATACAGTACCACTCTCTTTATATAGAAATACCCACTATTAAAGAGAAAGTATTCTAACACATAGGACAGTCAGCACATTCATAACACCAACTCTACAGAGTACAACCATACGCATTACCTACGTTGTGTCTATTAATGTCTTTAATGCAAGTACGTGAGACAGTGTAAATGCAACCATGCAGCACCATATACAGCAGTGTGTATGTACCCACTGAGCACTGTCATGCAACTGCACTGCGTACGTTGCATAATAATGAGTAGTTTATGAAGCATGACATAAACTACTGTACATACAGATATGAACAACTCTTTCAATATGCATAACGACTTATGCTATAAGAGTTTCTTGCAGGCTTTAAGTGTTACCATAAGGTTCTTCAAGATAGTACTTCCTGTTCACAATAATACAGACTAACGGCATTTAAAGGTTTAGATGTCGTCATGTGACATTTACACCAGACAAATATGGTCATGTAGCGCTTTCCTGACCGCACAAATACCCAAAATTCTCAAGGAAAGGTAAAAGACAAGAAGCAGACTCCAAATCATCCAATAATGCAGACCACAAGACATTAAGGACCATTAACATGTCTGTTAATGTACGCTTTTTTGTCTGTCTCATGTAGCCATTAATAACTGTTACATTTATCTAAATAACCGTTGATGAAACTGTTGACATGAACTTAACGTTAAACACATGTACTGAAACAATAATGATCTAAAATGAAAAGAAAAACATCATTTGGGAAATGTTGTGCTTTAAGAAAGGAAAACAATAAAGTTTATATATATAAACTTATATATACTTACTTCCTATAACATCTCACTTTCTCATCAGTTCTGTAATCTTATAAATATAGCACAAATAATAAAGAAAGCATTATAATGTTTTAAAAAAGCATTGTATTTGATTGATCTTGTTTGAATCATTTTGATTTAAATGCAGTGTATCGAATCCTCCAAGCACAATGGGGCAGATTATGCCTTTCATTACATAAATCATGTTGGCAATATTATGAAATCTCAGCGGGAGAGACGGACCTGAATGCTTGGTTTCAATAAGGCGATTCCAAAGGCAGATATAAACATGGTACAGACGGTCGCCATCGACACAAAGGCAGGAACAGAAGGCAGCCACTTCTCAAGGAAACTCGCCGTGATCGGCTTTGACGGAACGTCCTGAGGAGTCGTCGTCATGGGGAAAAAAGAAAATCATGAGACCCAGAAGTCGCTGATTCATATAGCAGAAAATATTCCATTTCAACGAAAGTGACAAGGCGGCATGGTGGTGCAGTGGTTAGCACTGTTGCCTCACACCTCTGGGAGCTGGGTTCGAGTCTCTGCCTGGGTTACATGTGTCGTCGTGGGGTTTGCTCTAGTTTCCCCCCACAGTCCAAAGACATACTGAGGCTGATTGGAGTTACTAAATTGCCCGTGTGTGTGAGTGTGCCCTGCGATGGGCTGGCCCCCCATCCAGCATTGTTCCCTGCCTTGTGCCCATTGCTTCTGGGTAGGCTCTGGATCCCCCGTGACCCAGTAGGATAAATGGGTATAGAAAATGGATGGTGACAAGGTGTGCAGTAAAGTGCCATTGGAAAAGGCTGATCATTTTGAAGCCAAACGGCATCATCTCACACTGATCTTACTTTGTTATAGGGAATGGAAACAGCGAAAGGGATAGCAGGTTCATTTTTCTCTTTCATTTGCCCAAGACTGAATCTGTGCATCGATGCCATCTACTTCCTGTAATTATTTGTCCTATGAAGGGTTGTGGGGGGTCAGGGAACAGCCCAGGATGGGGCACCATCCCATCACAGGGCACACTCACACACCTATAAGCAATTTGCTAACTCCAATTTGTCTTAACATGTTGTGACTGTCGGGGGAAACCGGAGTACATGGAGAAAATCCCACAAAGACACGGGGGTGAAGACTCGAACCCTGGTCCCATAGGTGTGAGCTAACAGTGCTAGCCTAGTGCCACCCCACGCATCCATGTCGATCTTTCATTCTTAGTTCCTTTATTTAATGACTTTTATTTATTGTCTGTTCTTTTATCACTTTCTCAGCCAGTAAGGAATCTTTACAGGAAGCCACACATTTAGTCTTCAGGGAAAGTGGACAGTGGGACAAGTATGGATGGAAAAAAGTAGGAAACAACATGGTAAAAAAAAACCCTGAAAACGCTGCTAAAATCCATCCATCCATCTGCCAGTCCAGGACAGAGCTAAGAACGTCTAGAATCAAACATTTATTTGATGGTAAAGTGAATTTCATTAAAGATTATCAAAAAAAAAGTACATCAAAAGTTCTGTAGTGTAAAGAGGGATAAAGCTTGCTCTTTGGCCTAAGACAGTTTGTAATTTTACTGTTCTTAATAAGAACTGGCAGTTTTTGATGTCATATCTGAGGATTTGTTTAACTTACTGAGTTGTGGCTTTAGTATATTTGTACACACAAAATACCTGATCTTCTTCATCCTCTTTCCAGATCTCCAGCGACGAGATTCGGCCCATGGCATGCAACACCTGAAATGGACGTTATTTGGGATAGTTAGTACTAACAATGTCCTCCCCTAATCTAGTTTTCAGTTGTGTCATATCCGATCTAAAAAGGCTTACCACTGGACTACTTCCAGGTCACGTGCACAGTTCATGATACTCCCCTCCAAATAAACAGGATGTTCATCCACATCAAGAACGCCAAGAACATACTTATATTCGTGGCTAGAACATTCTTGCTAACTTTCCTGCCAAGAACAAATTTTGGATAAAATGAATGATGGGATTGTTCTCATTGGCCAGGATGCAAACCATGCGTCCTTGATATTTGGGACTAGTGAAGAGAAACATCTTGGGATTTTTACTTTCCTCCGTGCTTCTGTTCTTGAGTTTTGGAAGTGTACTTCGGCAACAGGAGATAACATCAAATGGGTACATAAGAACACAAGAATGGTCAAGTATTCATACTGGTGAACACCCACAAACTACCTGGGGGTCCTACCATACCTCTCTGGCTGCCCTCTCTCCTGCCTGCACGGCCCCGTCCATGTAGCCGCTCCATTTGGTGGCCGTCTCGGTCCCTGCAAAAAAGAGCCTGCCGAATGGTTCCCTGAGGGCCCTGCAGATCAGAGAGCCCGGAACAAAGGTCACACTGCGGAGCCTTTAGGAGCAAAATGATGCTAACAGTATGTATCGGTCTTCCTGCCCAGGCGCCTCTGCCTAACTAAAGTGAAGGAAAAATTATTGGTTCAGAGAGATAACCAATCAGATTGAAGAGGAGGCAGGACCAAGACATCTGATTTGTTCTGCCCTAGGAACATTTTTGTGGAAGTAAAAGTCCACAAGCAACAATACCCAGGGTACTGACATATTGTATCTGGCTGAGTCCTTACAGACTGAATATATACCACAGACGTTAACTGAGACTGGCTGCCATTTCCATCCATTCATTCAGCGGAGGGCACGTGACAGGAGGGGATCCCAGTCCATTGTAGGGCGCACACTCGCACACAGTATGGACAATTTAAAGATACCAATTCATTGACGTCTTGTGCGGATAAAACCCATACAAAACAGAGAGAACATGGAAACACCACACACATAGGGTGGGACTTAAACCCCCAACCTGGTAGATGTGATGGAACATGCTGCATCTTCACAATACCAGCATGCTTTTATTTCCTCCAAAACAAAAAAAGTCACCTTAAAGAGCCCCAGCACTAAAAGGCAAATTTACAGCATATAAGAGTTTTCATTCCTTTGCCAGCTAAAACACCGCACATCAACATGCATACAAAAGTTGCAGCTGAAGTAAGACATGCCTTATAATTTGGGTCTTTCTGTTCTGTTTGAACTTATTTGATGCTTTTATCCAGAGTATCTGAGAGCGAAGGGTTAAAATGCATGGGTGCTCCCTGGGATATGAACCAACAACCTGTGGGTTGTCAGTGCAAGACTTTACTTGTTGAGTTACAGGACACTTCTTATTGGTTCTAAGACAGAAATAACCTGCTGAATAAAAAGAGGTACCGAGCCAGTGAATCTCTACCTGCTGAACTGGCGGTAGGTTCCGGGAGGGAAGTAGGCAGCATAACAGCCCCCCGAATACTGCTCGCCACACCAGTCCTTTTCCTCGTAGTGAAGCGGCTATAAGGATTAACACTGATGAGAGTTAAACACCACAGCTTATCACTAGTAGCTCTTGCCATATTATATTCAGAGAAGATCTGGTATGTTCTGAGGTGCTTTGCACGTACCTGAAGAGCATCAGCAGTGTCCAACACCTTTGAATATATCTGACATATTCGCTGTTTCCTCTCCTCTTTAGTCAAGTGGATGAGCTCCCTGGCTTTTCTGGCTAAAATAAATCTAGAGAAGGACACGCACCTCTAATGAGACTAGTTTGCTTGTTTAGTCATACACAAAAGGCCCCTATCTCCATCAATGTGTATTATGCAAATAGCTGTCAAGCTTAAAATGTGTGCGGTTAATTACGCTAATTACCATAAAAGCAAAGTTGTCTGCAAAAACAGCATCTGTGAATGTAATTGTGTAGTTTTTTTTTTATTTAATGCATAACTACAAGAATAGTTCAATGTAAGGCAAATTACACTTTACCACACTTTATTAACAAAACTGATATTATGTGATAGGTGGATATAATGCCAATCATGAGCATATCTACACATGAACATATACTGCAGAGCCAGTTGCCTGGTCATAGCGATTTGTCCCTCGTCAAAGTCACTCAGATCATCTCATCTAACCTGCATCCAGTTTGTCACCTACGTATGAAAACCGGCTGTTTGATTGCCATTTAATTCACCCCGGTCTGAATTTAGTGCTGCTGTGTTCTGAGACGATGAGCACTATTTGCATCATCTGTTGGTGGTCATTATGTTTTGGCTCTGGCGTATATGCTGCATATGCACATATGCATATGTGTTTATTGCATGAGAAGAAGCAACGTAAGGATTGTCCAAAAACGGGAGTCACCCCATGATGCAAGGACATGAGCCGTCTGGTTTGGTGTCATCGAGGCTCATTGAAATAGGGGATTCTTCATCTTCAATCATCATTGTTCCGCAGTAGCCTGTAGAAAACATAAGCAGCATCTTTTACTGATCTTTTACTGATCTTTGAGTGTAGAGGCCTTTGGGATCACTGTAACTACACCTGGTCTCGTGTTTCCCATAAAACTAGAAGCCTGTCATTCCATTGTGCTCTGTGAAAAGCAGGCCGCCATACCTTCAGCAAACAAACCTCAAGGCAGCATATCTTCATCAACTACAGTACTCTTACAACTCACTAATACATTCAATTGCGTAACATTTTCTTGAGTCATGTTCAGTTGTCTGTCTTTCAAGGGAATGAATCACAGTTTTCCCTTATTTCTGACAGACTTAGATTTCTGTTTTTGATTCCTTCTGGAAAAAATCTCACATGCAGTGGTCTGTGATGACATTTAAATTTTCCAAACTGGATTTATTGAATAACAATAATTGTGGTAGTTCTGCCTGAAAGCTTTTGAGCAAGAAACACAAAAAAGCAATTTGCATCTCTAGATATTTACATTTTAATCTTCTTTGCAGTCTATTCAGTCTTGTGATCATTGTATTTAATTGTAATTTAATTGTATTGTTGCTTGTACAATAACACAATACCATAATGCAAAACACTGTATAATATATGCATTTTAGAGTGCTTTAAAAAATTGTAATGCACTTTCATCAGGGTTCAGTAACCAGTGAAGACTGGTCGCAGATATAACAAATCCAAGATATTCAAGCCAGATATACAAAATATTATAAACAATAACTTCACCCATGTGTCTTTTCGATGTGGTACAGCGGCTTTGTGGGAGCTGTTACTACATTGTGGTTTGAATCCTGTCCTATGCTATGCAAATAGCTTGACTCTGTTTACTCTATTTTGCTCCCACTGCGCAGCTTGGTACCACTAAATTGCCCATTATTTGTAACTGCATATATGAGCGTGTGCCCCGTGATGGAGTGACATCAGTCCAGGGTGACCCCGTTCTTGTGCCCCGTGGCTCATGGAATTATAAGAGCCAGAGGGAAGCTATTTCCTTTGTGGAAGTCAAACTTTCCAGAGACTTTTTTAAAACCTTGATTATTTGTCTGTGTTTGATTAAAATTCATCTCCAGATTCTTGTGCTGGCCTTTACATCGACTTGATCACCATAGTACCACTGCTGTGGATCCCACTTCATCCTACTCAGTGTCAAACTGAGAGGTTAACTGACTCCCATTCCACCCTCCAGTCCAGAAATTCCTTGATGCTTAGCCCTGTCTTCTGTCATTCAGCCTCAGCTGATTGTTGAAATCAGACGGTTTTGGTTTAAGTCTATCAACAACAGATCCTCTGTGAGTGTTTTTTTTTTTGGTTGCATTTTCTTAATTAATCATGTTTGGCCCTTCAGGGCCACCATACAGACAACACCCTTCTCACCCTTCTCCTTCCAAAATGGCCTTTTGTAGTACATCATGCACTTGATTATGGAGCCCATGGGAACCCTCTGGATCAGCTGATTCCTGATGGGTGGTAGTCCAGGCTCATAGTGGATATTCATGGTCAGTCCCGGTGGGATAGCACTGATAATGTACCCCCCCTAGAAAAAAAACTGAATTAAAAATGCCAGTCTATAGTTCACATTCTGCACAAAGCCTCAGATAAGCTTGCCTCATACTGCGATTTTCCCAGATGTAAGCTGCTTAATTCTGTCACATACAAATATTCACCTTTCGTATACAAACACACACGCAGCAACGCAAAAACTGATGAGGGCCTTTTGCATTCAAGAGTATCTCCTAAAAGAGGATTATTAAATGTAATATTGTGCTAACAGTAACATAAATGTGAGCACACCTTGTATTTGTCTCCAGTTAATGTTTCCACAGAAACTCCCTCAGCATTCTGGGAAACTCTGACAACAGGCTGGTTCAGCATGACGCTCCCGCGCAGCTGCTCTGCTATTCGCTCGCTGATTTGTCCAGACCCGCCTACGAATTTCCTCTCCTTCAATTATAAAACCAAACCCTGAAAAGAGGCTGATACAGTACTGTGCAATATGTCACGGCATAGAAAACTTTTAAAGCTAGAGTATATTTACAGTACAACAATAAAAACGAACAGGAATTTCTTATATTCTCCAAAAAGCTACTAATATCTAGCTGTATGGCTAATTGGACGTCGCTTCAGTTTCCAGATCTCTCCTCTGGGGCATCTCAGCCATTCCATGTATTTATTCAATTTCACCACAAGCTCACTTAATTAATAAATTAAATTCGCTTTTTAAAAAGCGCTGATTAGCCATACGAGGTGTGCTAGTTGCCAAATAAAAAATACATGGTTGAATTGGACGGCTGTTGTAAATACCGGGGTGACTTTAGGAGAGGTTTTGAAATCTCTAAGCTGACACACTTTGACAGACATATAATCATAGTTTTACATTAACATGAAGATCATTTAACCATCATTTTCTTTAACTGCCTAAAAATAGTGTATTTTCAAACTTTTTTTTTTTGGGGGGGGGGGGGGATTTATGCCATTAACCTGTCCACCATTTTACGTGGAGAAGATCCTTCTGGTGCCCCCGCACTGCCTCACGTACCAAAGGAACCAGAGCACGGACACTTCGTGAGGCTCAGACGTCACATTGACATTCACAAAAAGCCTGGCAAAATCCTTAGCTGTCCTGTAATGGATAAACACAAGTGTCCATTGGATTATTCCACCTACAGCATCCCAACTTACTTGGGCTCATCCTGATGAACCTTGTGCACATGGTATATTGAGATAAACTGGCCTAAATCAATCCACCCATTTTCTGTAACTGCTTGTCCTATTCAGGGTTGTGGTGTGTGTGTGTGTGTGTGTGTGTGTGTGTGTGTGTGTGCATGAATAGACCATATATCATGATGAGGAATTTGCCTAAACTTCATCCATCCATCCATCCATTTTCCAAACTGCTTATCCTACAGCGGTGGTAGCCAATCTTATCCGCAAAGGGCCGGTTTGTATGCTGGTTTTTGGGATAACCAGTAGGTCAGCTGGTGTGAGGACTCTTCAGCCAATCAGTCCTCTAATTAGTAATCTAATTAGGGAACTGCAGCAAAAACCCGCACACACAGCGGCCCTTTCTGGATAAGATTGGCCACCCCTGTCCTTCAGGGTCGCTGAGAATCCGGAGCCTATGCCTAAACTTCAAAGTAATTTAATTTTGCCTTTTAACTAGTCAGTGAGACGCCAAAGAAAGATCAGCCTCTGACCTTGTCCAGCAGATTTTGTCAATCAGCTCCCTCATCGTCATGTTGTCCCATTCCTCTGCATGCGAGCAGGTCCAAGGGGCTTCAGCAGGGATCTGGGACAAGAGGAATTCTGGGTAATGACTCGACAGTCATTAGCATCAGTCACCAGCATTTATTTATTTTATTTTCCTGATTTTAAGCTATTATCATTAAAATTGGGCATAGTGAACTATGTTTTATTGCTTTAATAACAGCAGCATCCAGATTTGATTTATAAAGGCAGTCAGGCAACGTATTAGGCCCATAAACACATCACATTGACGAGGGGCGATGCATTTAACTGTGATCATATATTTCAATAAAATGATCAGTGCATGAAGTTGTAATTTGTCTGCAAATTGTATTTATTTTTTTCATTTGCGTGCTCTCTGGTAATCGGCAGCACCTGTCTTCCCAGGGAGTCCAAGGTTCTCCAAAGGTTGTTATAATCCAGGTACACCAGGAGGTTCCACGCCGGTGGGAAGGGACCGCGGAAGGGGTGGGCCTTACCCTGACACAAAATAGTAAATAGTGAAAACATCTGCAATAGTTTTGTGCCATGAAACGCGTCCTTAAAATAAGGCAAAGACAAATCATTATATTAACTCAGAAATCAATAATAATCCGCTTAATAACCTTTGCAATAAGTAACTTGCAATGTGACCTATTGTGAAATCCAGCTAAACTGAAATGACAGCATGGCCACAGGCCTTCTGGTATCTATAGCAACAGAGCATAGTGCCAAGGAGATTTAATAACAAGGGGAACGAGCAACGGTTCCAGACAATGCTGTATCTGACAAGGTAAATCGGGGATGTGGCCTTTTTTGTGGTTATTAAAAATGACAAAGAAATTAATTGATGGTAAAACAGGAGCAAACACAGTGATTATCAAAGGTTTACTCAAGCTGCTGCTGCTGATCACTGTAACCATAAGATTGTATAAGGTGCACTGTTCAGATAAATTGATGAGCACACATTTTAATGGTAACACTCCATATGACACTCCAATGTCACGAATTTGTGACATTAGGCGTGATATTACAATTTATATGATGGTAACGTTTTATTTGACGGGGCACAAATGATATTAGGTAACAAGTTAATATTATTAACAAGTATTAAGCTTTTATTTATGTATTAATTAACCATAGACTAAGTCTTAGTTACTTACCAATCTCATATTAATTCATTATAAATCCTATATTTACTATATGCGTTTATTCCATAAAGCTTTGTGAACTGCTGAAGGAACTACTGAATGAACAAGTCATGAATAACACAAGTGAAATACTGATCTCATGTTTGTTCATCATTAATGAATCGTGATGCACATTTTATCTAAAGTAGCGACTGTATATATATTTGTTCGTGATTTGTACTTCAGTAGTACTAAGTATTTGTGCCTCATTAAGTAAAGTGTTACTCATATCATGCAGCAATGTTTCATTGTGGTCCAGTACAATTCAGTAATTCAATTTGTTGAATGGAACCCGGCAGGTACGTTACCTTAGTATAATGAACAAGGTGCTCCTTTTCATTTACCAGGTAGGTTTTCACTCCTAACTCTCTCGCGAGCCTAAGGATGCAGTTTTGGGTAGGGCCGATATAAGCACCTCCAAGGTCCACATAACTGAATTTCGATCCCTTAAAGAGAGTAGTGTAAATCAACAAAATAGAAAAGCATGACAGCATATATCCGTGGAAAAAATTTAAGAGACCATGGGACAATTTTTTGTTTGATTCATTTCTCAATTTCTGGGTGTGTCTATGAATAATACTTTTTTTCTGCAAACTGCAAACTGTTTCTCATTAATGAAGGGCTCCTTCCTTGCTTCGTGGGTCTTCAGTCCTGCTTCTAGGAGCCTGATACACACTGTCCTAGCAGTGCACCTCACACCTGCACATAATGTTTCCCATTCCTTTTGAAGGTCACTTGATGTCATCCTCTGATTCATCAGAAACCGTCGGAGAAATTTTGAGCCTGGAAGCCACCTGCTGCACAGCGTAGCCTTCTGCCAGCAGAACCAGGATTAAACCTGGATTTAAAAATGCAGATTTGTTTAAAAATATAGAGTGGTCTCTAAATTTTGTCCGTGGCTGTATAACAATGGTATAGCCTGTCACTCTGGATTAGAAGGTCCAGTGACGATATAGGTTCTCCTGGATAAGTTTGTGGTGTCAGTGACAGTGTTGGCCCAACCCCTGAGACTGATGCAGGCATACTTACTGTCACAGTATAGGTCCGACCCCCAACTCGATCCCGTGCTTCCAAGACTACCACAGTCAAACCAGACTCTTTAAGCAGCTTGGCTGCACTCAGACCTTCAAAAGGAAGAACAAGATGGAGTCAAGATATGGCTGAGGTATGAACCTCGATGATAATTGGACAAATAGCATTGTCTTTGGCAAGAATAAATGGTTACTCTCCCATTCAGCAAGATAATGTTCAGTGAAGTAGCTCATTATATTCATTAAATGTATATGAAACAACACACACTCTTACTGTTCACATTTAATAAACTGTCCCAACAAGCATAATCTTGATAAAATTTAATAATATGCAACAGAGCACATAGAACAGCCTGCTCTCTCATGTTCCCTCTTCCCCCTAATCTCTGTTTTCTCTGCTTTCGTACCACCGATTTCAGCATGACCACACTGCATGCTGAGATATCATTCAATAACCTGTAATGAAGACTCGTCTGTCAGGAAATTGTCCCTTGCTTGCCAAATACTGACAGCCGTACCGTGACGTACTCTAGCCATTGAAAAGGGCAGCTTGACAGGGGGGCTTCTATGAGATTCCAGGGATGATAAATCGGAGGTAATTTCTGGTAGGGCTTCTTCTAAACAGCTATTCATGTATTCATAGGTTTTCCCTTAGGCGGCATGCAACGTATAGTCATGTCTGTTTGAATGTGTATTCTTTCCATACTAACTGATCCAGCCGCTAATCTGTCTAGGTTTTCCGTATTCCATTTGTGATATTAAGTATAGAGAAAATATTCTTTAATTTAATTAAAAATCACCTCTGGATGGAGTTTGCATGTTCTGCCCATATTGCATGGATTACCTTCTACAAATAATTGATGTGTGACTGCGTGCATGTATTTTTCATATGTGTTGGATAGCTGGGTAGGTGGATGGATGGCAGGACGGATAGATGGATGAATTTAAATAAATATAATATCACCCCAGCTAAACAGAACACAGGCTACCATGTGTAAATGTAGCAGTGTTGGGCATTTCAGGTCCAGAAGCTACAAATCCAGACCAGGATTTTGTTTCTACCAAGCAGTTGAGTACT
>JABFEB020000002.1:2436060-2455516 GCA_019775895.2 Stomatorhinus ivindoensis | reverse complement strand
TTCCATCAGTCTTTAAAAAGTATGTTACGTACTTATTGTCTCAAGTCTGGGATGAGGGAGTCCCTTTGTTACTTTTTCCTTTTTTAACCTTAAAACAATGAGGATAAATGCATCTTGAGATATAATATCACTGCTGGTCATTAAGAAACTCATGTCAAAGAGGCACGCAATGGGGTTTTTTTTTTTTTCCTTAAAAAAAATTGTAACAATGAAGGGAAAATGCACATGCAGCTCATTTACAGTTAACATTTTAACACTGAATGAGGTTTCTTGGAGTGCCACGATTTAAACTGACTCAAGCTATGAAAAGACAAAGGCAATATGACATATTTCTTCTGCAGGGTGTCTTTGTGTGTGTGTGCGTGGGGGACGGGGGGGAAGCAGCATTTGAACAAGGCTGGAGGCATCTTTGGTTCCTTAAAACACACAAGGGTAAAGGGAGACCACACATTTGATTCATACATGTACAGGAGGAAACAAGGAAGTCAATCCTTGCATGTGTATGTATATGTGTGTTTTTCTAGAACCAAAAGGAAAAACCACACACACAAAACTGCAATCTGCCTCCAGAGCTTTAGTGATTATTACATAATAAAGAAATGCTACTTTTAATAGTTTATCATGCAATTTCATATTCCATTTCATCTTTAGCCTGTTTTAACATAAACATCGTAAATTCACACCACAAAACATTTGCTTCTTAGAATTTTCCCCACTCGGTTACTGATTTCCATTTCGTGTTTTAAGATGCAAAGGCAGCTGATCACATTATTGACGCTGGAGGTTTATTTCTGTCATTTTTGGATAAGAAAAAAGATACAAAGAAGCACAGGAAACAGTGGCGGGTGGCAGAACCAGCCCATAATGCTCCTGGATTAGGCTTGAAAGCATTTTACAATAAACCATCATAGAATCATTTCTATGCAAAACCGTTCATGTAGACAACAGAATACAGTTCAATCAAGTGCATTTTTCATAATCCAAAGAGGTTGATCATAGATTTTCTTCAAGGAATATTAAAAATCAAAATTATAACAATTTGAGTTACTTAAAATACATCTCTCATCAAAAAAATGTGATATTCATAATATTTGAGATCAAGACTCTGGGAGACATTACAAATCACTTTAAAATACTACTGTGTCTTAAAGAGGAACTCAGGGATTTTTCCCTAATAACAGAAACCATGTCTTTCAGTAAACTGAAAGACTTTAATATGGAACAATTCTTTAGAGGGAAATATGGTACTGATGTTCAGGTTACTGGGAGGACACCATAAATACCATCATCTCTCTCAGGAACACAGAGGTCCATCTTCAATCTCAAATCTCCAGCTTTTCAGTAACCGTCTCGGAGACCAGACAACTTTCTGTGATAAACATATCCCACAATGCATTGCGGCAATGACCAATTTTGCATAAGTGAAAAACGAATGAAACGCACCAAACACACAGCTTCACCGGGAGTGTGCTTTAGCCGAAGTTACTGCATTTTGGTAAAGTCAAACTTAAAGAAAGAAACACGGAAGCCCTTAGAAGCTGCTCAGTGCCAAGGCACTGCAGACAGATGCACATTCGCACCATTACTTGATTATCTTAACCTTTCATGACTCTGTCGAGGTGGACGCTCAGAACCTCGTGGAATATCAGATTTCCGCATGAGTCTGACCCAAACTGTGAGTAAAGAAAAACTTGTTTTCTAATCAGAAGGGTGACAGAGTCCCAGCTTGAAATGTAAGAACATAAATAACTTGAGTTGATGTCCAGTCCAGAAATGAATGGGAGAGGAGCAGGAAAGTGTTTTGTTATCCCTGTCCTCTCAAAACGATGGGATTTTATTACATTATTACACTGTACGAAACACCTATAAAACAGGTCTGCATATATTAAAAAATAATGATATGATTCAGAAGTCCGCATGACCAGTCACATGGCCTCTCCAACATGAGGTCCAATAGCACCATTTTTGCAGATTATTTTTCTATAATCTTTTGTAGTAAAAATAACTAGTCAAGGATAAACAATAGTGTTGACTTGTATACAACATACGCAACACACCACGTGGGTATGTGTACACAGCATACAAACATATAATCACATATAATAATCTAACAGTTTTGCAGCAAAATCATCATGTACCATTGGGGAAAAAAATGAACCAGAAAAGAAAACGGCCTGTATGTCCTACCTTAATTTCTCGCAGTGACAAAATACAGCTATACGATACAATACTGAACAAACAGAAAGTTTCCATGTTTTTCAGCCTCAAGGAGATGGAATCCGCGAGAACGGACATGACACTTAAGGCGTGTAGCACGGCACAGCAATGGCACTGCGCCGTGACAGTAACAAAAGAGAAAAGTCACAGTTTAAGAATTGGATTGTCAGTTACTATTGCCAGGCAATCGACCAGCCAGAGCCTCACTCTCTGATGATGGTGATGTTAGGGCCGTATGGAAACAGAGCCAGGTTCAGAGAACCACAGACTGCTATTACTACCAAAAGGCATCTCTTTGGACTGAAAACTTTAGTAATTTGCACACATTCGTAACAAATATTAACCATGTTTATAATTCTTTATGAATGCGTTATTATTTGATCAAATATTCATCAAAAGCATAACACACCCTAACAAAGTTTATTATGCATTATGATTGCCTTATGAAACATCTGTAATGCACTATAATGGTGGGTATAAGCATTTGAACTGCATTATGAAGGTATCTATAGATGAGAGTTTATTAAAGCCTTCATGATGCATAATAAACATATCAATAATGTATGTCTTTTTATAAATATGTATAGCCATGTATATGATGCTTTATGAACGCATTATAATGCATTATGAATGTGTTTATAAATTACTAAAAGCATGGTCTCTAGTGTTACCAAAACGTTACTTGGGGACCGAACAGAACATCCACGGAAAAATTTCCTGACCCTTGTTTCTCAAATGACTCATTAAAAATTAATTAGCACTAGATTCAATAATATGCCTTAACGTCCTACCAATGAACTCAGGTGCCTAGTATCATTTTAAAATTAATGGCAGGGCTGAATAAATTATAAACAGTCACAAACATAGATAAGATTGCTCCATCTTAAACTGCACAAAGCCCACACGCTACCAAAAGTTTTTATGCATTATAACCAGCGTTACCTTATAGGTATATAAATGTATCACTGGATATTTTATACAAATACAGGGCATCAATGGTTTAGTCCAATGGAAGTTGTAGCATTGCTATGGACAGGATATCGGAAGGCCTCAGAAAGCCGGCCTTCTGATTGATCGGGTGTATCCTTCAAAATACTCCATGAAACGCCGCACACAATGAAACAGGACAGACACTGAAAGTCGTAAATCTTATAGGGTACGAAACCTGCAGTTTATGCAGCATGACTGAAAAACACATGCCTTACATATTAAGATAAAGGGGCTCTCTTGGTTTTTAGCTAATAGTAATGGAAACTAATTCCACCTTAATTACATGTTTACATTCGCCCCAAGAAAGAACATGGGTCATTTAGATACTTATCTGGGTTGTTTCAAAAGTCATTGAATTGAATGAAGCCCAAACTGATCAACTAAATTGTACAGAAGAAGCATCACGACCTTGTCCTCAGGCTAGTTCCAGGAAACAGACACAGAGCCCAGAACAGATTGTGTTTTGTAACTGAATATGGCTTTTTCAGTGGTTTTACTCATGTCCCCCAAACAGCCTCATCAGAAAACTAAAAATGCCTCATCTGAGATCCATGCAAACAGACATGGAATTTTTATAGTCAACACTCAAACACGGCTAAACGAGTGTTTCCCTGTGACTGAACAACAGAAAAATTTAACGGAAGTTAAAATGTACATAAAAAAAGCTATGGATACTAAGTTTTACAAAGAAAACGAACACACTGATTTTATTCATTTGCACCTAAGTTACTTCAGAGTATATGACCTGGGATGCCTCAGTTTTATCGTGTCAATTTAGTGTATTTTCAGTTACATATCCATTAGCCTTCAGTCTGAACCACTATTGTCATCCAGTGATACACATATTTATTCAGATCTCCAGGTTTATTTAAACTGGCCTCAGGTCAGTCCTCTCAATCACTCGAACTATTTTTTCCCCGTCTAACAATTACGCCAATTTGCTTCAACTAAAAAGAAAAAGGGCATTTTTTCCCCAAATTCATGTGCAACGCATCTCGCCATATCATATGATAAAAGCAAGATATAAACAAAAGGAAAATCCTTATATTAACCTCCCATCCACAGAAAAAGGAAAATTGGTTAGAAGAAAAAACGACAAATAAAAAATAACGTCTAGTTTATTAAAATAAAATATGTGCTGCAAAACGTCAGTAACGTAACTCTAAAGAGGAACACTTCGACAATGACGATTAAATAAATAGTAACAAAACCGCTGTCATCCGTTGCCGTGCTGCCACTCGGAAAGCGTCCCCATGGCAACGGAAACAATCATCATAAAATGGTACAGTAGTAGATGTAGCTAGACCAGGAGGCGGAGGGCTCCCCTGGGACGAGACCTGCGGAGAGGTCCAGTGACTGGTCACGCGGGTCGCTGTCAGGAATAATGGTTGTAGATAGGCAGGGGGTGCCCCATGCCGTTTTGGTAGTGTTGGTGCTGACGATGGGCGATGTACTCAGCGTAGCTCATTGTCATCTTTTCGCTGTGATACCTGCAGCAGAAGACGTGGGGTCAGGTAGAGACGGAGGCACGAGATGCGCAGACCAAGCCAATGTTTCTTCGACCACATGGGTGGCCTTGGGTAAGTGCATCAGCAGCCACGTTTGTACGCATGTTCATATTTTGAAAAATAAGCTTAAAATCATTTCCCCCAGCTTCCTATTCATACAACAAGGATTTCATCCTTTTTTCCCCACTGTGCAACATCAACTCCGGGTTCTGTGACTTGTTTGAAAAATTGCGCTATAAGTGGAAAATTAATCATTTTAACTGATTGATTAACAATAATATGTATGAAACTAGTGTATAACCTTCTCCCATAATGTGGGTCAATCTACCCAGTTCACTCAAATGACCAGGATAACACACCAGCAATGAATAATTAACTTTCGAAATACATACACAAATTATTAAAGGTGTGAAACCCATCCAAGGGAGAAAAGCCTGCTGTAGATCATCCTGTTATCAACCGCAAAACCCTAAGACAATAAAACTGACTTATTAAAAAGGATTTACAACCTGTAGCTCAATCCAAAGTTTAGACTTCTCGGACATATTTAGTATTATTATTATCATCTATTAGCAAATGCTGTTGCCCAAGATTAATCTTCATCCAAAATGTTCTCAAAATCACTGAGGCTATAACAATATTACTATGGTTAATAACGAATGCATGTTCTTCCTCAAATACATTGTGAAAATGTGTGCTACTCTCACAATGAATAACCAGTAAAGCCTTTCCCAAAATGTTTTTTTGAATGGGTACTTATCGTCACTTAACGATAGCACGGCTGTTCAGACATAACATGCTGATGAGAAGCTATAACATTTTAGTCATTTTACTGTCAAACTAATTCATGACATTTGGTTTTATTTTGCCAGTGTAGTACCATGTGATACTTAATTTCAATCAGACCATCGTCACTGCCGTTAGTTTACTGGCAACACTGTGCTGCACAGTAGTGCAGAAGCAGCTCTGCTAGTAGACTGTTAGCACACGTCTGTCTTACCTGGTCAGTTTAATGGTCTTCCTGAAGTCATTTGTGATGGTAGCTTTATAGCCTCCTTTCCGAAGTAAGGAATCTATGGTTTGTATGTGGTCCCAACCTGGGGGGGGGGGTGGCAGCACAGACATCATATCCCTCATGAACAATAGTGTCCAGCTGTGGGGGTGCTAAACTGGATGCAATTTGGGGCCTACAGATATCTTTGCTTTTTTCCCCAAAATTTCATCATCATTTCCTGCTCCTCACACTCCACACGATGACTAAACGGCCTGGTAATGAATAGGGGATAAGCGACTGCTGAGAGAAGGGAACGAGCAGCCTGCAGTCAGTCTAATCAGCCTCAACTGTCTAGCTAGTCCTACATTAGCCATGGTAGGAAGTTTTAACAAAGATGGAGAGAATTCAGAAAAAGACTGAAGAAATAACTTGAATCATTTAACTGACAAAAACAATGTATAATGTTCCCAATGCATAACGTTCCCAATGCATGATGTTCCCAAGAGAATGTCTCTTTCCTCACCTCAAGCATCGTTAGCATCGAGCGTAGCAACCAGCTGCACATTGTACAGTATTGCACTTGAACATGCCATTTTACACTTTTTTGGAGGATGGATTTCCGTACAGTTTTGTATTTATCGGTCCTGGTCAATACCATCACTCCAAATCACATACACATTTTAACAAGTTTTCTCAATTTGAATTTCACCAGGACAGGGCCTACTCTTCCAAAGCCATCAGCTTTTTTTGCCCCAGAAGGATGAATTCTCCCCATTTGGTAACAGCACCCAAACCTTTGACGGGCACTGTACTTTACTAATCCCAAGAGGGAAATGCTTATAGCACAGCAGCACGGAGAAGTGCATAAGTGAAAGAGCAACTTGCAGTAGAAAGAACTGACATAAATTTATGTAACTGACATGAGTTACATAAATACACAGGTGAGGAGGACTGCCGATCTTATGCATGGTTTTAGCTACACTCACTGAATCTCAGCGAAGTACTAACTAAAGCCATCATCAGCATGGAATCGGATACACAGAATCTCACCTTGCTCCTTCGCAACCTCCGGAAGGTAGGTGGCGGTCCGCTTTGATCCTTTTTCGCTAATAAACTCTATCCTGATGCCATGTACACCCACCTATAAGAAAGAGATGGTACATATCCTGTGAAACTGTATCACTACAATAAACTTACTTAATATATTAAGGAAAAATCACTGATGGTGGGTTTTCAGTTGAGTGGAAAAATAATCCTCGAGAGAGAGACTCACTTCTGGAAATAGACGCTTAGTTTTACTAGACACCTTTGTTTACCATGGAAGATCGCCTTCATAGACTTCAGAGCTTCAGGTTCACAATGACACTGCCTTGATTATTATAGCATAACAGCACACAGGGAGGGAATTCCTCTGCCAGGTCCTTAGAGCAGGTTTATTAGGTGGAACAGGATGCCATAGCGATGATCTCCACTAATCTCCGAGTTCCCCTGGTCAGCTGCAGGCCTAGGAGCTCTGGGGGCTGTAGGGGTAGGAATGACTGCAGCCACAGATAGAGCAGGACGCTGAGAGAGGGAGGGCGACAGGGCTGCCGTCCGTCTCCCCAGGGAGAACCAGGTGACTAACCATTCATTTCAAGGTGTTCTGCCCTTCCCCATTATCCCCATGTATGGGTGTCTTCTTGCTTTAGTTTTGCCAGTAGTTCAATTTACAATTCAGTTTATCAAACTGGTCATTTCACTGAAATGAAAGCACTGCACTTCTGCCCCTATTAGCCACAAACATCAACTCAATTCTCCTGACCCATTACTGACTTTGAACATATAAAAATTATACCTGCAGTACTTTGTTCTACTACTGAGACAAACCCTGAGATATAAAAGGAACAAAATAATAACACTTAAATAGATAATACCACAAGTGGACTTGAGGGGAAAATTGCTTTAAATTGCTTCATCAATCATTTCACCTTCCACACATTCTAATTTTGGTCAAAGTGCGGGTAGATGGAAATGAGAGATTAAACATTATCACTCTCGTAACACATTTATGACATACCTTTTAAGGGCAGCAATGTTCCCCATTCAAGTTAGCAGAAAATGTCTGCTGCCGGTGAATTTCTATTTTCACAATTTATGCAGGGAGACTGTGAGGTATCGTGTCCACAGTGAGTAGCAGAGACTAGGATTATCCTCATATTGAATGCCAGGTGCTCTGAAATAACAGCTTAAGAGTCTACATTTGCTGGTAATATGACCCAAAGAAAACCAGATGCTTTTGTGCGGAGCCTCAGTTTCTCTGTCAGCTCACGAGGCCTAAATAAAGTCTCAGTTCTCCTTAGATAACCTCACATTACTGACAGATAATTAACCCAATGAGGTACGTGCGGCCACCTAATTCACACTGCACCTCTGGAAATTTCTCCAGAATATTAACTTACACTCCCGATGGACGGATGTACCGGAATTCCGCCCACGAGCATTTGAGCTTACGCCACGTTGTCTGTACGTACCTCCCAGTCTAGGTAATCTCCGACGTCCTCGAAGTTGGTGAGCAAAGACACGGAGCAGAAGAGTCGTGGCAGCTCGTCCCGTGTCATGGGGGGGAAGCGGCTGTCTTTAAGGGCACTGTGGATGCAAAGAAGGGTGCTCAGCTCTGCACGCGCAGCACGTAGTGTGGTGACACTCTCGGAGACAGCTCAACATTCTCAGTCGTCTACCAATTTACACGTTCATTTTTCCTGTACCAATATAAATTCCATTTCCCCCCATAAATATTCATGTTTGCTTTCAGGTAGAACACAATTTACCCATATAAATGGACTAAATTGGGGAAAAAAAATTACAAAAATCAGACAGTTTTCCGACCTTGATTCAGATTACTGATTACAGCTCCGTGGATTCTAAACTCGGCCGTCCTCTTTTTTTAATTAAAGCTCCCTGGCTCAAATCTATGATTTAATCCTGACTAAGCGGCACATTGACTAAGAGAGACTTGCTGACAGTGGATACGTAAGCAGAACGGAGGCCAATCTAACTTCTCATGCAGTAAGGGTCACAATGATGAAGAGTCCGTCCGATGGCCATCAGGGGCCAGGGAGGAAATGCCTCGTCACTTCAAGAGAAAACACACCCACACACTATTCATCTGGCCCCTACGATATGGAAACGGCCTGGAGGGTCCAGGAAACACACGTGATCACGGATCATGCTGCCTGAAACTCTGCCATCCCCTTGTTAAACACTTATTTCCTTGACTCACGCCCTAGCTGGTTACCACGGTGACACCTTATGTTTTCCAAATTAAGGCATGCTGTGCATTGTGCATTAATGGAGAGCACCACTGCTTATAATAAAATGTTGGAACTGGCGTCATCTTAAAATTTCACACTTCGGTGTCAGCCTACGGGCCTGTGCTGTTTTTTTCTGTGCCTGTCTGATGGCTCCTCTTCCTGGAGAAGAATGCTTTGAATTCTATGCGTGGCACTCGCTCACACGCCTCTGTCCTCTGAACACTGGCTTTCAGTAAATATTTAAGAAAGCTGACGACTTGTAAATCTAATCTTTTGTGTGCGTTTCAGAGAAGATTGAGATTGCAAAGAATGTTCTGGACCATGGCTATAATTAAATTAATTATTTTAAAATTCAAATAACGTTTTTTTTCTGGTTTAGGGCTTCTGGGGAAGCTAGTTAGTCTGGTTACGTTTAATTTACTTCTAAATCATTCAGACTTTCTGCGGCTACGCCACGAGATTAACTGCACTAATGAATTATTGTAATGAAGGGCGGCACCCACCTTACGGCCAAATCCAGGTATCAGACCGCAACGACGGAAATAAATCAACCTGGCTTTGGTATTATTTAATTTCTTTCCCACCTGGCAAGTTAATGGAAAGGCAACACAACCCAGGGGTTAGGAAATCACAGATGTGTCGGTCTGTGCTGCATTCCAACACCTAGTTCTCACAAAGTATTAAGGAAAAAAATATATAGGCAGCTCCCCCCCACCCCCCACTCCACCCCACCCCTGTTCTCTTCTCAACTCTGAGCACTTCACAAATCCTGCTACACTCCCATCTCCACTCTCATTCTCCGTCACCCTCTGAGTCACTTTGCCCACCTCTTCCACCACATCATTTATAAAGCTGACTGCATCGTCAGACACCCTATATCCTCGAAAGATCTGAGGCGCAGATCTGAGACCTGAGTAGAAGAAATTTAAAATAAATTTTAAAAATCACAGGATCCGACACCTGGGAGCTCAGGAACCAAGAAACTTTGAATGACTCTTTGAAAATACGAGACTTCATGAAGAAGAATGGAGGCGACTTGAAGCCGTATTGGTGGTACGGGTAACATGGGGTCGAGCCACCTTCAGTGCATCTCAGAAATGCATACCGGGAACAAAAGACGTCACCAAGAGGGAAAAGATTTATACCGGCTGCAGACAAGGTTTGCAAGTATGTCTGGGAGTAGACGATCTGTTTGCCACACGAGAAGTTCTGAGATTGCAGAAGCGCCATAGCCAAAGACAGTCCCCACGAGGATTCCCAACGACGCGACTCATAAATGATCAAATTCCAGCAGCCTTTCCAGAGCTCCGTTTCCAACTGATTACAACAATTTACTGGAAGATTTTAATTAACAGAAGCAACATGAAGATTATTAAAGCAAACCGCTACTGTAGATCCCCTAAATTTAGGTCATCTCTCCATTTTTTTTTTTATGAATTCATAGGCTCAGGAGCATATAAATACCAAAAAGACCACAAACCGTAAACCTTGATCAGAGAGGTGCATGAACCAGGTCAAGGCAAAGTCCCGTGCCGTACTGGAAAAACCTGAAAATGCTCGTTTTTATATGCATGCGCAGTTTGCACGTGCAGAGATGGAGAACCATGCAGAAGCGGCAGCATGAAATTCTCGTCAGAACAGCCACATTCCGCAAAATGGACACTCAGCGAGGCAAATAACATTAATGGATACATTCAGAGAAAAGCGTTCCCCAGATAACCATCAGACGATCCACTGAAACGTTTTGCGACGCATTTGCGACCGAAGCCCCTTATTTACAAATAAATTAGATTTTAAAAAATGCTACGACACCATTAGGTAGTCATCTCTTCAATGCAGCACTGCACCGAAATTAATTCAAAATTTAAAGCACTGCATTATCTTTGCATCAGAATTATTGCACGTTTCACGTGTGTATGACTTACTCCCTGCCAAATATACGGGCCATACGAAACTGCCCACTAACTGCCCACTTCAGGTTCCCAGGGGGAAGTCTACCTGTGATGAGCTTCCCACCGGGAAGACAGACACCCAGAAAGCTGGTCTGCAGAGTCCCTCACACAGATCCATCTGCATGACCGGTAATCGTAAGGCTGCAAATTCAGTCACACAGACAATTATTTGAAAAACAAGCCAATAATAGGCTGAGGAATTCCAATGAGGACTGAATGTTGAACTGGATAGAATGAGACATTTTAAGATGTACAACCTGAGCTATTTTAGGTGCTCAGCAGCTAAGGTTGCTTAAGCTTAAGAATACAGCACTGAGCAGATCAGCATCCGTGCGGAGATGCCATCTAGACCCGTGTCTCTCTTCCTTTTTTATGCAAGGACCCCCTCTGCTCCGCCCTACACAGGTTATGATGTTGTTTCTCTTGTCAGTGTTATTTATTTTAATAAGCTTATTTTAATTTGGTTACACTGCCAAACAATACAATTTCTTTTGAACGTGACGCAAACAAGGATTCACTCCACTAAGTCGACCTACACTTTTTGCCTCAATTTATTGCATCGCTCACAAAACAGAAGGTTAACTTTTGTGAACACAAAAAACTACCTAATCTAAAATGTATTTGTCAAATGGCTCTAAAATCAGGAGGCTGACAAGTTACAACCATTAAAAATGCACTTAACTGGAAAGACCCTCATTTCAAGATATTAGCCTTATATAAAATAAAACAAATACTGCAAACTACGATATGTTTGACAAAATTTTAAAACAAAACGAACTAAGTATCAATGATTCCTTACCTTTCCCCCCCGTAACCTTCCCTGTGAGACACAAACTCAATAGTTTGATTTTAGCTGTGAATTCTGGGATTCTGTGTAACGTTACAGCAAGTGCTCTCTTGCAGATTATAACTGGGAAGGAATACTATTGCTTTCAAAAAATGTTTAATAAAGCCCTAAATTTAATGCACAATAAAGGTATATCGATACAAGAACATAAATTTACAAACGAGAAGAGGCCATATGGCCGATTAAGCTCGCTTGAAGAGTATTCAACTAATAGCTAAAAGTTGATAAAGTCTTATCTAGCTGTGACTTAAGTGTGTTTTTCCACCGCACCAAGTACCTTCTCAAAGTATCAAAAGTGCAGTACTTCAAATAGTTGCTTTTCTACTGGTGTAAAAACTGGTACTGGCACTGAATGACATTACAATGCAACGCGAAGTATTTTATACTAAATTTGAAAAATGGCTGTAGTATGAATTTACGGCTTGCTGACGTGCGATATTGTTACCAACATCGCATGTTATGCACATGCAGATCTTACACTACTAATCAGCTATTAAAATAAGGCCTTTTCTTATTTTCAACTTCATTTATTGTGGTTTTCCAAGTTCACAACTGTTTTCAAGGCAACATTCATATTGTGTTTCAGAGACAGGCTATTTGCATAACCAATCAACAAAGAAAACATTTCAAGTCCCACCCCAAAGTATCAAAGAAGTACCCCAGCTGGTTTGGCACTTATGGTACATTGTACCTCAACCGGAAGTCAATGGAAAAGGTAGAGTACCAACAGTACCACACCAAAAGTCATCGCCCTGCATGGATAAATGGTATCGTCTCATTCTATAGCTTATTTTACAAATATATCAATGCTAATGTCAAAAAAAAAATTCTAAGCTTTTTAGATAAATTGTCCTAGTGGGCCGCAGCCGCCTGGTTAGGGAACCACTGATCTAGATGTCTGAGGTGACACTAAGCAGAGCAGATACGTGGAACCTTACCTGGTGAGGGTGTACTCCCTGAGTCCTGAGTGTAGGTTCATGGCAGAAAAGGTTCCTATACAGCCCCTCAGCCGCTTGTCCCGTCCTGTTTTCCACGTAACAAATAGTGGACTGCAGAGACAATAAAGGAAAATAAACACAAATCATTTGTAATTTCAGCACCCATTGCTAAGAAGTACTGCCTATGTATACGGTAACAGTCCACATCATAATCACACACACCCAGGTGACAGCTGTCACCTGTGACTGTCTTATAAAAGACAAGAACTTCTACATATATTTATTGTTTTGTGGGTGGTAGTACTTCTTATCACCACACGAGGCGCAGTAAACAAACATTTAATACAAGTCTGCCAATCGTATTTTTTACCATAAGATCAGATTATGGAGGCAGCAGCTATGATATGATGTCACAGTAAAGAAAATATGAGCAATTTGTAGCAAAATGCTAATATGCTAGTTATAATATTAAAAGGTTTGTACATACTGGCAAAAAAGTGAGTTCTGATTCTGGTATGAATATCCCAATAAATCTCCTGACATCTGGCTGGTATGACCTTAATTATGACACTAATTACCCTTAATTATGTAAGCAGGCCATCGGCTTCACGCAATAGGCTTACATGCTACATCAGGTCAGCTGCAAGATGTGGCATTTTAGTGCTGAATAAAAAAGTTAGTCCTTTGAAAGAAATGTTCTTCTCCAGACTGTTTCTATGTTACACACACAGTACTGTGTAAAAGCCTTATGTTTAAAGATATAGACTTACAGCATAAGTAAAAAAATATTTTCTCCCTGAAAAAAAGGTTAATGCAAGGATATATATACAGCTTCTTGTTCCTCTTTCTTTTCTCCAAAAAGTCACTGGTGTTTCGGTATCCTGGATGGCTAGATGGACACCGCTTCGGTTCCCAAACCTTCCCCCCCCCAGGGGCACCCCAGCCATTCCACATATTCCTTACATTTCATAACCAGCTCACTTAATTAACTTCATGAGGTATTGATTAACCAAACAGGGTATGCTAGAGGTCAAGTCCAACAAATACACCGGTATTCAGGATGATACCTGAAAATACTACGGTGACCTCTTTAAATAGCCAAGGTGACACACTTTGACAGATCATACTTTTACACCAACAGAAGCATAATTTAATTTTCTTTGACGGCCTACAACTTTGGCACAGAACCATTTATAGACGTGGAGGTGCCGTGTCTCAGAAGCTTTACGCTTAAACTTCTCCCCGTGCATTTTCCTCTTGTACTCCACAATACGATCCTATTCAGTCGCATATATTATAAACTCATTTGTAAACAGAGTGATGTTACTCTGGATCCTGAACAGCTTTCAAAGAGAAGAGATAAACACCTATCTATACAAAATTAAGAGCAGGTGTTTGATTAGCACACCATCACAGAGTGATGCAATCATGCATACAGAAACCACCCTTTGGGGAATAATAGTGATTTTTATGCTAAGCGGAACCAATTTAAAACTCTCAGCATTTACCAAGACAACGGTACACAACTTCAATGCAGAGTCACACTAGGCATATATAAAATGTTATTTTATGAGATTATGCAAATAATACAACATTTATTTAGGCTGAATGTTTGGACTGGTACAATCCAGTCCATTGGAAGTTCTTCAATTCAGAAAAATTTAAAGCATCTTAAGATCAAGGTTTACCTTGTCCTGGTCATCAAGCAACTAATTAATGAGACTTCATTTAATAAATAGACTCTATAGACTTTTACTGTACAAACCAAAAACATGTGGAGAATATGCAAATGAGAAATGACAGTAAATTCAATTCAAAAATTTTTTAAATCTAATTTTGAAAAGGAAACAAATTCTTGGCAGAAAAATCAACATCGGCAGTCTTGTCCATTACAATAATCAATAAGCAGGACTGATACATATAAAGTCCAATTTATTAAAGGCTCGGTCGAAACAGAAGATTGCAGCCATCAAACTGCCAGCCATTTTTCCGCACTGGGCCGCACACCGTGTAACATTACGGAGTATGAGTGGGGCCCTGACTTTCACAGACGGTCGGGCATTCCTGATTTACAGCCACAGAGCGGCCCTTCAAGCGGAGCTAAAGCATTAACATGCAGCGGAGCATTTTTCGCAAAGGGATGCCTGATTTCAAAGGGCACCTATTGTAACAGCATCCATTTATCAACCTGAATTTAAAGAGACAGTGACCTTTTTTCCTTTTGCACTTTTAAAACTGCAATACATTTATAATACCCCGTAAGGTAAGTAAGTGAATGTTGTCCTTGCCGGGGAGGTGCGGAGATGACCAGCTATGTGGCTAAGCAGCCAACTTAACAAATAAGGCATAAGGAACCGTTAACCCTGATGGCGTGAGGCAAATAATATAAGGCAGATAAGCATGGAGAGAAAGCCAGTTGCTTGCAGGACACAGACAGACGCTGTCTATGGGGCTGTCACTGACTCAGTAAAACACCAGTTATGATTATGGGATAAAAACACCAGGTAGAATATGCAGCCTGCACAGGGCTGGGCTGCAGACAAACGTACAGCATATCTTCCAGTCAGCCTTTGAACGATGCTGAAAGGATTATCTAGTGGAGCTTTCGACACATAAGGTATCACGCTATATAGAGCTCCGGCTGAAATCGACATCTCTTTCCTTATGGTCTTACAATGCTGGTTGAAAGCAGGGCAGGTCCGGAACAAAGGGCGATTTCCATTATTGGTGAGAATGACGCAAAAGGGGGCGGTACCAGGCCAGGGGCCTCAATGATCACAATAATAATCCTTTGTAAAGGAAGGATGCAAAATTGTGCAAGAGTATAATCAAAAAATCAGATGATATGTACATTGTTATGCCTAATGGTGAGTCCGTCCTTTCAAACTGTAAAAAGAGAGTAACCTCCGACCTTGAGTCGGAGAAATAACCAGATTTCTGCAATACAGGACAGACAGATTTAAGAAGACGGGACATTGCCGGGGCCTCGGTGGGTAGCCCTGTTCCCTCACACATACAGACCTCCAATCCATCCTCTGCTCTGTGTGCATTCCACATTCTCCGTATTGAGCAAGGTCCCTCCAGCTTCTCTGGTTTAATCCCAATCCAAAAGCAGCTAAATGGCATCTCCAAACCATCCACAGTGTACGTGACGGGCTGGGATCACAGCCAGGGTGCACCTCTGCCTCCTAAGATAGGCTCCAACTTCATGATAAGGAGCTGGAAGAGGGACGATTAAGAAAGACGTGCTGAGAATTGAGGTATTATTTTTTTAAGAAGCTACCAACTTTTTAAAGTATTTGTATTAGATAAATGTTTTATCATTGACATTCTACATTTTAACTGTAGGTCTTAGACACCTACACTGTGCCATAGACTGTGCTATATTGTATATGTTTGTCTGTCTAACTATGCCACAAGTGTAAACTAATTATACAGATTATGTGCCACATATACAGTCCTGCTTAAAATAAGATAAAGCAGGCAGCACAGCAGTAAGAGCACATTCAGCATAAACTGTGGGTGTTTGTTTCTCTGTCTGCAAGCTCGTCGTGTTGGCCTTGAACTTTGAGGAAGCAGATGCCTTTTTTGCACCGATACAGAAGAGGAACAGATGAGCAACAGAACCTTCTTTAAGCACTTTGGGAAATTCTGGTGGTGGTAGAAACATACTCAGTGGCAAGAAGACTCGCGCGTTTTTGTTCTTATCACGGAGGCTGTCAGCTTGTTACAGCAGAAGTAAACGATTTAGGTAAAAACTTATTACCTGTTTGCTATCCATTTGGGGGAAAAAAACTGAATTAAAAATGCACTTTCTCAGTGTTCTATTCCAGGGTAATGTGCACAGCAATTGTGGTAATACCGCAGTACTTATTGCCCAGACAGCTGCATGCATACAAGCGTCACTACTCATTTTTCATGACAATGAAAATTATGGTATAATTACTTATAAACAACCTGTTCAATTACTTTCGCTAATTACACGTCTCAAACCCCTAGCCTATCCTCAGATGCCTTAGCTTTTCCACTAGCGTTAGCTGCTACATCTGTTTATTGTGTGTTTGTGCATTTCATGGGAGGGGGAACAGGGCCATTTAAGCTAATTCCACCTGTAAAATCGTACCCAAGTATGACTCAAATCACTCAAGCCCAGGACTCACCAATGACTCAAGCTAAAAGCAGATCTCTAGGCATTGACCATTTATACTGCGGTAAGGAGCTCCCTCTTTAATATTTGTGTGTGTGTGTGTGTGTGTGTGTAAAAACAAATAGTTTTGGGCCTAATTTGAATCCCCTGACACATATTGTAGAACAGGCCTAAAACATTTTAAGACTTTCTTTTATCACATATATCCAAACAACTATACTTTTTGCGCAATCCAGGAAAAAATAACACTTTGAATCCCTGATAGCAGGTTTTATTCTTGCCTTTGCATTTAAAAAAAGACAAGAGGCTGGTAGGAAAGAACTCAGGAAGACAGGATGCCAAACAGTATCTGTTTTTAAAATGGAAATATATGTTTATATTTTGATGGAGGAGCCAGAAGGAACCCCCCCCACCCCCCACCCCAGCATACGACAGATAAGCAACTCGTTCATTATTCCATGCAAACTTAACAACTGTCAGTGACGGTATGGATCCCTTTGTAGCTTGGAGGTGAAGGTAGGAGACTGGGAGACTGACAGCAGGCCTGACAGATATATAGCAGGCCTGACAGCTATACAGCAGGCCTGAGAGACACACAATCGGAGAAACATGAATAATGGAGCAGAAGAGCTGCGGCTGTTTACACATTAGTAATATTTTACCATAGTAACGAGAAGGATAAAATGATCATTTACTGGGCAGGGGGACCATGGTGTAACATTTGGTCTGCTGGTCTGAACACAATCGCCACTGTTTATGTGACATCTACATGTCCTCCCCCTGATGTACGGGCTTCTTACAGTTAGCCTAGTTTCTGCTCACAGCACAAAAACATGCAGTTAGGTCAACAGGTATTTATAAAAGTCTCCAGTGTGAGTGTGAGTATGTGTGGTCATGCACATATTACATTGTGGGGACCAAATATCCCCACATTGTGATAAAAACCATTAATTTGACCTTGTGGAGACATTCTTATGGCCTTCACAAGGGAAAACTCAGGTTTATAAACATTTGTGACTGCAATAAAAAACTAAAAATGCCAAACATCTTGTGTTCTGTTTGGTTACTTACGTTTTAAGTTTAGGACTAGGTAGGGGTTAAGGATTGTCATTATTGGGATTAGGGTGTTGCCCACAGAAATGAAGAAAGGTCCCCACAAAGATTGTGTGTGTGTGTGTGTGTGTGTGTGTGTGTGTGTGTGTGTGTGTGTGTGTCTGTGTGTGTGTGTGTGTGTGTGTGTGTGTGTGTGTGTGTGTGCACTGAGATAAATGGGCAATCTATTCAGGGCGTGTCCCTACCTTTACCAAGAACAAAAATCACATAAAATAAGTTCATTGCTATGTTAAAGTTAAAACTCGACTGATAGTAAGGGACATACGCATGAAAACTTCGGCAATACTTTCATTTATCTGCTTCGTGTGAATCAACCAGACACGTCTAAAAATAATATCTCCATCCGTCATCCAATCACTTTTCCAGCACAAGATCACAGGTTCAGCCTGGAGCCAATCCCAGACAGCATAGGGAACGAGGCAGGGGTGCACTTCAGACAAGATGCTAGCCCTTCACAAGGCACAAACGCACGCATTTCCAAACCATGGGAAATAAAAGGATGCCACAAGTCTATGAAAGAATCCGGATTACCAAGAGAAAACACACATCACAGAGACAACATAGAGAAAGAACTCCACACTCACAGAGCAGGGAAGAGATTTGAACCTCAAACCTTGGAGGTGTGATGTGAAGGGCGCTACACAGTCACCCACCTCACAATGCTAAAAATAAGATCTGAATCCCCATAAATGACCTCCTGAAATTCTGCCAGCAATAAAACATTTCATCTTCATTCCAAAAAGGACTTTGTCCAGAAGGGCACGTTTCACCTTAAATTTCATATCGATGTTGACACGGTAGACAGAATCCAAATAACTGGAGCAAATAAGCACTTCATTACGCAATTACATTCTATATCATATTCATTTTGTTTCCTTTGTCCATAAAGTAGATAAAGGTAGGCAGATTCTTCTGCACGGAGCTGAATGGGAACAACATCTGCTTCTAGAAGGGTAAATGTTAACATAGGATTTTCCCAAAGGCTTGTCAGAAATAGCCAAACAGTCCTACTTTTAAGAGGTAGCTTAATGGTGTCAGAAACCGGAAGAGTGTGAAGGAGGCATTACAATCGAACCGTGTCTAACCTGGTGTGTTTATTTCCCAGCATCTTCATTTACTGTTACTTTGAATTTGAGCCTCTGGATAAACCGTCCCCTGACTATCAGCTGACAGAGTGAATCCTCCAAGGCAGAAATATCCATATCCTTTCCAAAGTCCAAGAACGTAATGGAAGCTTCGCAGTTTTACTGCTAACGCTCTTGGTTTTCCTGAGATTCAGCTGCTAAACAGATCTTCTTTTTTTTTTCTAAGGAGGATGTCAAAATAAGGGTAACAGTGTGGACAAGTAGTGGAGGGGGTGGGGGGGGGGGGGTGAAGGCAGTCACAAAAAGGACACAAGATAAAAGAAGAGGACGACATTCCCCCTTTAACAGTTGGCAGGAAAAGCTATTCGCCATAAA
>JABFEB020000002.1:2394643-2412559 GCA_019775895.2 Stomatorhinus ivindoensis | reverse complement strand
AATACAGGGAGCATAGGGAACAATACAGGGAGCAAGGGGAACAATATAGGGAGCATAGGGAACAATACAGAGAGCAAAGGGAACAATATAGGGAGCATAGGGAACAATACAGGGAGCATAGGGAACAATACAGGGAGCAAAGGGAACAATACAGGGAGCAAAGGGAACAATATAGGGAGCATAGGGAACAATACAGGGAGCAAAGGGAACAATATAGGGAGCATAGGGAACAATACAGGGAGCATAGGGAACAATACAGGGAGCACCCTGGATGGGATGGGATGGCAGTCCACTGTAGGGTGGAAATGAATAACAGAACAATCCTCGCTCTTGAATAGATATTCCACTAAATGTGTGCAAACCTAATAGTATTTAGAATTTATCTGTAACATGGATAATTTTCATTTTATTCATTTGTTAATCATCACATTCAGAAATATATGGATTACTGTACATTATGTATTTGTTTTCAAAATAAACATTAAAGTCACATACAGTACATTTACTTATATTACCGTTTGAAAGTGATTTACAGTAAGAATTGTTCCGAATGAGCTGTTGTGTAGAAGTCATTCCAGGGCAACATGCTTTGCATCTTAAATATCTTTATGTTTTTACCAGACGGTTTATAATCATCACTGTACTCTGGTCCAGCATATGAAATGATGCTGAGATCTGCAGAAGGATAATGCTTTCATGCCTTATAGCATTTATTGCTGGATAACAGTTCACACTGCATGTGCTAGATAATAGTGAAAAATAAAGGACATGCCATTTTTAGGGTGAGAAACAAACAAATATACTAACATAAGTCTAACATAAAGAAAAATAGAACATGTCAGGCAACAGCCTATTAACTGAAGAGAACAATTTTATACATGTTGTATAGTACTTTACCATTTTATATTATCATATTTAAAAGGTCAGTTTGATTCTTTTCAGAGTTTCAACTGGACTTCGATTATCTGAAATACATAACATAGAGTGAAATCTAAAAAAATAGTTTTAGTAATATTAATAAAATATATTACTATATTGCTTTGCCATTCATAAAAAAAGTGTTTATTTAGTATCACTGACAATCCCTAATAAATAAAAGGCATATTTGACTGTGTTGAAAAAGAAAAGCAACCTAAACTGAATAATGCTCAGATACTGTGATTGGCGTATATTACTTAAGTCAGTGTTTCCCAACCCAGTCCTTGGGTACTCACAGACGGTCCACATTTTTGCTCCCTCCCAGCCCCGGGTAAGCAAAAACGTATATTGTCTGCGGGTCCCCGAGGACCAGATTCTGAAACACTGACTCAAGCGACCATTACTGTAAGACACTGGCAGGAGCATAAGTAAGTCTTTGCATTACACAACTGCGAAATAATTTCCACCACTGGTCATACACATTCTCTCAGAGATAACTGGTTTTCCTGGAGGCTTTAAGTGTCATCCGAAAAGCAGCCGCTTTCACTTCCAAACGCTTCATGCCCATCCTCAGCAGTGAACCCTCTCTGGCTTGTCCAGGAACAGAACCCGTACCAGGTCTTCCAGTTCCGTGCGACAGGACCGCTTCGCGCACATCTGGCTGATCTGAAGCTCCCCTTCACGGAAGATCTTCCACCGGCCTGGTATCAAAATTTGGGATTTTACTGAGCTTCTACACCAGATGTGATTGTCTATAAATCTAAAGTACAGTATATTACTAAAACTGCAGTATGTGAGTTTTGTGGATGTCAGTTATATTTCAGATAATATTGCTTAGAGGACATGGCTTAAACTAACTTTAAATGAATACGTACTCAGTGTCGTCCTTGTCAATGGTTTAAAATCGCTGTGCTTGTTGAAGTCCATCATGGGGACCTTCTTGATCTCGAAGTTTCTGAGGAGGCCTGGATGCCAAGGAAAGTCAGTATGTCTGGCCAGCATATTTCCAGCTGTCTACAAACAGGGGTATTGAACCCAGATCATACTGGCTTCATCTGAGATTAACATAAACTTTATTGATCCCCATTAAATATTCATGTATATCAATTCTGACTTACAGAGTAAAACAGATCTTTTGAAACTATTATAAATTGTATTAAAGAAACAGCCCTTTTGATGCTAACAGTGAGGGAGAAATATCTCTATATCTCACCCAAGGATAGAAAACACAGAAACTTACCAGAAATTAATGGAAATGAAATACAATAAAAACTGGAATATAAACACTCTGCTCTCAATCAACAGGAAAAATCCCCACTAGAAAATAATGACATTGTTTTGAAAGTTTTCATTTAATCATGGTGTCTGTGTGCCGATGATCAAAGGCCCAGTGGGCAGTGTATATGAAAATAATTGTGAATAATGACACAGAGGAGGGAAACACAGCACCTCTGACATCAATCTGTCACGGCCCAGCATGAAAGCGATCGCCGTGACCCCACGTCCCATGACGGATTTTTATGAAGCCACAGGACGTATTGATATGTGCCACCCATACCGTTTCAGTGGTCTCTCTGCTGCAAAAGCTGGCGCATTATCCATAAAATCAGCATGAGAATATATCTGCAGAGCTGCAGATTGATGACCGCATGCTTCATGTAGCTCTGAACTTGAGAAATCATTCAAGGAATCAGGTTCTGTAATAAAGAACACCTCATTTTTTGGCAAATTCTATTCAATAATCAGACAAATTGAGAGCAGAACTGACTGGGTGGAGAAATCGATACGCCTTTATATGTAAAAATAGCATGCAGGATTATCTCAGTCCTATTTTACAAATGAGAGCATTGACCGGGTAACAGTCCTGACTTTTTAATCAGACCATGTCCTCTGGAGGGCCTGCAATCAGGTCTTAAACAAGGCCCTTGCCTGAAGTGCATCTCCTCTTGTGCTCATTTTTTGTTTTTGTTGGAAGACGCCAATTCTAGACGAGCCTCTGTATGGAGAGCCTATATTCAGCAGTTATGTGAACCGCAAATGTTTTAATATTACATGCATTATATTGACACTGACGTGAAATAAAACAGCACTCCTTAACGTAACTGAAAGTCATTTTTATTTTGTTGTTTTTCCACAGCTAGCTAATGTAAAAATGGTTTCCCAATAGCAATTCATCAGTAACGGCTGTTATGCAGCTACATTTAGCTAACTGGGTCATTTTAGTAATCACAGTGTCAGCAAATTTTCGTAGCTGACATTTGTTATCTAGTTGCACCGGGGGATTTTCAGGGCAACACAGTCATTTCTATCATTGCTGACCATGTTCATGCTGAGAGTGAAACCTCTTTCAAAGTCATTAAGCATTTATTAAAACAAAAGAATCACTCACCAACAAAAATAAAAGTTTCTTTTCCCCTAAGCGACTCGTTTCCAAACAGACAGCCAGACGCCATGCTCCAAATCCCCTACCTCTCCGAGATGTATTTTTAATCCCTGCTTTAATATCAGTTTCTAATGTGCTGTATTACATAAAAATTTTCTTGCATTACACAGAATACTACAAGATATCATCTGCGACATCTTTAACGTGATGATCATGATGTTGTGATCCAAAGCTCGTCATATGAGCACTTTCATAGTCCAAATTCCTTGATTCAGTTTCTGTGTATGACTGTCATGAATTTGCAGTTGGATTATTACCGGGCGCTGCTTTTTAAAATGTTAGATTGTTCTTCCAAAAAGCAGGATGGAGTGGATCAGTTGACCGACACTGTAATGCGTGCCAAGCCACAGACAGACCACTTGAGTGAAGCACCATTTAGTTAGATGACACAATGTGTTCATGACTCTGTAACAAAGGAATTAAGTCTGTTTAGAAAAAACTTTGTTTGGTTTCTTTAATTTGTTCTGTCCTTCTCTCCCCACTGCCATACTCCCTCCCCCCTTTTCCAGTGTTTTATCTGCGGGCATGTGCTTCATTTACGACTGATATCCTTTGAAATCAAACAAAATTGTTAAACAATCACTTACGTTCTGGAATAATATTGTTATTATACTTGCAAGGTATGTATACAGTGAAAATGAGTGCAGACAATTTACTGTAACAAAATGACCACATGAACAATTAATGAATTAATTAATGAATCTCGCATGCGACCTCCAATAGCTACTCACAGGAGTCAAAGGAGGCCTGGAGACTATTCCAAGCACCCAAGGCTTCGGGTACATCCTGAAAACTTATTTCTACGCCACATTATCAGTCTTCCATATCACAAAGAGTTGTACCTCTTTCGGACTGGAAGAATGTCAAATGAGCGGTAGCTCAAGGAGTCGCAAATGAGGCACATGACCCGCATTGCGAGGAAGCAGCAGCTACGGCGCTGCAGCCATGTGTGCGCGATTCCCCGAGGGCGATCCGGCTCGTGGATCCTCACTGCCGAGGGCCGAGCGGACGCCCACGTAACACCTGGCTGCAGCAGCCATTTCTGGTGGCCGGGGCTGGACCACATGTCGGGTCACCAACCGCGATCCGGAGGTATGCTGTCATGTGGTGGGTACCGGGGCATACTGCCCCACCCTGACCTGACAGTAATTTGATGTTTTTGGTCCCCACAAGGGGAAACTCAGTTTTATAAAGATCTGTGATTTGTATTTTGTTTGGTTACTTCTGGTTAAGGTTGTGGCTGGGTAGGGGTTAAGGTCTTCGTGGTATGATTAGAGTTGTCCCCTTAGAAATGAACGGAGAGTCCCCACAAAGATATAATTACTAATCTGTGCATGTGTCTGTGTGTGTAAAAATTGGATGTTGCCAATCACAGTAATCCTCTCTGGCTAAGCCAGCTCTGAGGAACCTGAGAATACCTTCAGCGATGGTCCATATGTGCAGCTCGACGTCTTCTGATGGCTCTGTCTCCAGGGCGACGGTCCTGATGTTGTCCTCTTCCGCAGATTCCAGGGCCTCGTACACTGGCCACGTTTCCTCCCCACAGAAATACTCCCTGCTGTCCTCGTTCTTCCGAGCCAGCTCCTCTGCTGCTCAGACGAAGGACCATCTCACACACAGGCAAACACGAGTCTCGCGAAACACATCAAAGTAACATCTCAGCTCCACTGTGATAATACTGCCTGGACATTCACATTCCTTAAAAAAAAGTCAGTCAATATGTCCAACTAAAAATCATCCTAAGAAATACCAAAGTCAGATCCATTTAAATAACATATAGCTGAAGAATCCTTCAGAATCATTTATAAAGATCAGTTAGGTCATATTGTTGTAGTTTATTTAATGGCTTTAGCTAATTTCCAGAATGTTACATTAAATGCAGTTATGATTATGTTTATTATATGAAGATTCATCTGGCTCTACAGTGCATATGAATCGTTTTCCAGTTGGAACGCCATTTAGCAGCTCGTTATCCATCATTCGCAGCTGTCTGCTAGCTTTTCTTTCACTGTGTGACCCGCACCGTGACCAGGCCCTGCAGTGCCACCCACGAATCATCCAGGAACATTGAGAAGCATGAGATATCTGCGGTTTCTCCGACGTTTCCTGGGTTTGCTGCAGCTGTCTGTATCCCCGACTCCCACCACGGACTCTAGCCGCACACAGCACATTGACTCCCCCCCCCCCCCCCAAACCCACCAATGATCATTCAGGCTCTAAGGAACACGCCAGGAGTGACTCTACTCTGTCGGGCCCTTGGGCGAGGCCCTTAAGCTGCACTTGCTTTGTCACTGGGTATGATGTTAATAAAAGGTCCTCCAACTTGCAGGGAAAATTTGGGGGGGTGTTGGCAGGATTGACACCCCAGCCACTGGGGGAAAAAAACTCACTGTTCCATTCCATTTGGACCAGTGTGATGCTGAGCGGTCACTGGGTACTCTCAGGCGCTCAGCCCTGAGGTGGATTGTCATGTCGTGGTGCAACAACACACTGTAGCATTTGCTCCTGGGGTTTGCTGTTACCCATGTGTCACTGAACCATTTTCTATGGATCTTTGTTCTGGATTTGGTTCCCATATTCACTGTACCTGTATATACATTTTCTCTGGACTGCAGAATAGCTTTGCATCAGTATCATGTGTTGCTAGGTCACGATGACCTATCTCATCTTTCACGCCCCACACGTGTTAACAGCCAGATTGTACCTTGACAAATCTTGCAGCACCTGCCCTCCACCTTTTGGGGGTATTTGCAGGGGTAATGCTCGGGGCAGTGGATCTTCTTGCATTCCTGCCGGGTGACGTTGCACGTGCAGAGGACGCACTCCATAACGCCGAAGGAGCGGAGGACAGGGTGCCAGGACTCGCCGTGGGAGTAGGTCTCACCGTTGGAGACACATACTGGACGGGGAGAGACGTAGCACCGGAAGAACCCAGTCATCCTGCTAATCACATTGGTAACGATGCCCGATTTATATGACCCAACATTTTAACACCTATAGCATAATATTGTAGAGATGCTACACAAAGCTACTCTCCCTATCCATCTAAACCAGTCGGATTCAGCCATTCAGAGGTGGGAGACAGGCAATTAAGAGACAGAGGAAATGAGAATGTATTTCACGGAATACACACGAGGTCTTATAACACGGCTGAGAAAAGGAGGCTGCTTTTCTCACGCATTGATTCCTTGTGACTTTACAGAAATGGCAAATGGGAGAGTTCTGGCACTCTTACCCAGCAGAATTGCTCATATTTGTTCTCTAATTTGCATTTTAAGGGTCACAACACATTATAACTTCTCTTTAAACTTCCAGTCTGTTTTTTTTTTTGATACCAGAGGTCCAGTAGAGCAATTTTATAAAGGGACACAGCTATAGCTGGTTTTAGAAGCTATATAGGGCAGCTTCGACCATCCATTTTTGTCTTAGCTCCCCTGAAAAAGCATCTTCCTAAATCGACTTAGCTATTTTCTGCCTAAAAGTGCCGGCCCTACTCTGAGACCCCCTAAGGATGGGGCCCATTAATAATGTTACTCAGCAAACTGCCTGGCATAGGGGCCCCCGAAGCCAGTACCAGGTCTGTGGCCAGCGTTCCACCGGGCTACGAAACCATCTTGATCTGCTGGCAGCCCACCCCCCCCTCCCCAGCCATAAACTGGCCAACAGACATTACAAGGATGGGAACTCCTAGCCTAGCGGGACACTGCTGCCTTGTTTCCACCAACGTGGGGCTGGTGCCAGTGCTGGGCTGGTTCTGTCTTGGAGCATTTTGAGAACTTGCCCGCGTTTCCACTGATTTTAAAAAAGAACAGAAGACTGTAAGAAAATGTTTGCTTTTATTTGTATTATTAATTTTATAGACACTATAAGTTGTGTATGCGGGTTTGCTTTCAAAAATAGCGTCACGCAGCCTTAATAATTCTTGGCAAATGCACCCAAGATGACAGTATGTGACGTTTTTGTCTTTTTTTTAACCATTGATTTGATGGAGATGTAACCTAATTCGCATTAGCCACAAGAATCCCTCATGCCATGCTTTGACAAACACTTCTGTTGTTACTGTTGTTAAACAGTTTGGTGAGATTTCTTTTTGTTCCTGTTGATGGGACTGCCAACTCCTGAGGGTTAATATGGCAATTAGTACGATCATGTTTTTGTTCACGTGCATGCAATAGTCAGTCCTACTACTGCTGATGTTATTGTTATGAAACCACCATTTCTGTGGTGTTGTCCTGGAGACAATTTATCTGGCCCAGGGGCAGTATTTTTACAGTGGAAATGCCGAGAACCACTTCTGCATTGAGAAAAGACCCAGCACCGGCACAACACCAGTGGAAATGACGTCCTGGGCCACAGGCCGCGGCCTCAGGGGCCCTCACCCCAGCTCTGCTGCTCACGCTTGTCGATGACGATCTGCATTGTAGTGCCGGCCGCCCGGTTCTGGTCAGTCAGAAGCCGCCGGTGTGAGCGGGGTACTGTGGCCAGGGAGCGGAAGGGCAGCAGCTCGTACTGTGCACGCTGGTACGAGTGCCTCTGCGGGACACACAACGGCATTTGGGTCACTGACCCATAAGTAGTGCACATTATGGGATGTGTGTTGAAGAGTTTGGATGAGCTTTAAGTATTTTAAGTTTAGCTCACCTGTTAGTAATGTAGGGAATGTGTCAAAATATTTATAAAGGCACCACTACGTTTCCGTCTTTTCTGTGGTCTATAACCGTATAAGATGGTTTATTTGGCATTTGCACAGGTACATTGGAATGCTTCTTTTCTCATATCCCATCATGCACTCCTTAAGACACACATATATAAGGACTGAAGCCTGAGATCTGATTGCGTGGTACCCCTGGAGTATTTCAGGGGGTTAAGGGCCAACAGGCATTATTCTGCCAAGGATGGGATTCAAACCAGCAACCTTATGATCGGGGCTACAGTGGCCTAGCCTACTTAGCCACACATGATCCCCCGTGCTGGGCATGTGGTGAAATGACATGTGAACAGAACTCCGATAACTGAACATAGAAACAGGAGTGTGTGCGTGCTTGGACCACTCTGGCTAGCATCTATATCAGCATTTCTCAGTCTTTCCAAACACAAGGCCCAACTTTTTATCATGTATAATGTTCAAGACCCGGTGATCCCTCTCCATAAGGTTCACCAACCACAGGAGACCAGGTAAGAGGAGTGGCTCTCTCCATAAATTTAACCAACTCATCCGTATATTTCAAGCAGCAAATCGGTTTTGCGTCAAGTGCGGTGACCTATTACAGACCAAATCACGTTTCCGTGTCACAGTTCCACGGTCCAACAGAACCAGCTCCGCTGGTTGAGCTGGTTGAGAAACCCAGCCAAATCCCCACGATGACAACAATATAATTTTATCTATTTTCATCTTTCTTAAATTGCAGTTAAATGAATGTCTGTGGAAAGTCCCCACAAATATAATGTAATTCTGGCCAAACTCAACTAGTATTTGGTGTCAATCATGTTTGACCATCTCAGAATTGAACCATTTTGTGGTATTTTAGTTGCTCCTGGGCCAAAATGAAAAATCCAAAATTTCTCTGGCGTAGCTCATGCAGTATAGGAGTTACAGTGGTTTGAAATTCAATGTTGAAAATTCAGCTCCTCTGACAACTGACGCCTCCTTGCCCACACTGTTGCCCGCATACACCCCTCTGTTGGCATCGTCACATGCAGTTCAGCAGCACGTACACCTTCTGAAGTCCTCCAATGTGTCCTCATTTATGTCCAACAGACATCCGTCACAGGTGGCAATGTTATGCAACACACAAGACGTCACAAAGAATGTGGTGACTTTCTGAAGGCTGGATTGTAATGTTCAACCTGACTTATCTAAATATCTGATATGCATTTTTAGCAATCCGAATGTCCTTTCAATTACAGTACATGCTTATTTCTGATAATGGACTCGAAAGGCTTTTTTAATAATATGGTTTGTTATTTACTTAATATATAAAATACCATTTAATAATGCACAGCTGACTTTAGACGTGGTCTTTGTTGGTCAAAAGCACAATGACGTTGCGCTGCCTTAGAACAGCAATGCGCTGACGATGCGCCTGGCCGCATTTGAAAAACAGCAATCCTGCGAGCGCGAAGCGAGCACAGACACGTGACGACGTGTGTGCATGGCGTGAAAATGGGCAATGCGCTGGTATGAAACTAGCAAAACCGCTCTATGATGCACTTTGCGCAGGTTCAAAATAGGGCCCAATAAATTTCAAGTCAAACTCCTACACTATGTGAGCTAGGCCGGTGAGATTTGTAACCCCTGCAGAAGACCAAAGAGTTTTAGCTTCCAGTTATTATAAATGATATAAAACCAAGGAAATCTGGATGAGATTTCACTGTCCTGCGGAGATGTTATTGATTATAACTTAGCCGATGGAATTAATTCCAAAATATGAAGGTAGCTGGCAGCATAAAATATGGTTAAATTTAAAAATAACGTCTGAAATATGTTAGCATCAAGTGACATTCAAAATAGGTCCTCGCTATGCCGGCCGTGACTCTGCATTGTAAGTTTTCAAAAGACATCTTGTGGTGAATAATTTTGAGAATATTTATGACGCTAAATGCTTCTCCACGTCCATTTCTCTGTTTGTGGGTCAAAACACATGCTGTACATCTGTTGTGTGCATGCGCTGAACGTATCTGTGTTGTGTCCTATGCATGAGAAGGAGATCCTAGGTTACTTTGGTTACTCTGGTTACTTTGGTTACTACTTTGGTTACTTAATAGCGCACGTCCGGGTCCTAGCTGCGCCGATGATCTGTAGGTGTCGCAGTAACTCCTGCGAGGATCGTTGAGCTGACATGAAGAATGAGGTCACGACGTGTCCCACATGCTACACACCGCTCCTCTGTTTGCCGGCTGGCGGGGGCCTTCTGCTTCGCCCTGGTCCCACGATGCGTCTCTGTCGCCGGATTCTCGAGATGAAGCAGACAGTCCACATCACTCACGTGTAGGCAAACAGTGCAACAAGTTAAATCACACTATTCCTGAAGTTACATTATTAACCATAATTTTCTGTTTTTCAGGATTCTATTTGTGCTCTGTGTACTTGTTTGCGCCATCTGAACTGTCCGTGCACACTGTCCATTTTGCACTATATTATATGCTGCTGCTGTTTGCACAGGAATTTCCCCCGGGATCAATAAAGCTTATATTATAGATCTAAACTTTACAGACCTAATATAATCTAACTTACTCTACAGTATCTGACAGTTACCATATGGTATCAATATTGACCTTCATTCAAGGCTGTGCTCGCTGATTCAAATATTACCAAACCAATGCAGTACAGAAATTCCAAAGCCTATATTGTGTTACACTAATAAAAATTCACAATATCAAAAAGCAGTTCTCCCTGCTTGGGTTGCAGCTCTTCACCACTTCATCCTATAATGCATAGACTTCCCTTTCATCCTCGACCTACAGATGCATCACATTAACAATTCGTCCATGTAAATTTATTGGCATGCTGAAATAATTTATTCGGTTACGACAGTTCGTACCACCGTTAAACACTGGGAATGTTCACACAAAGTGCCGTGACGCCAGTGACTGGTGACCTGCTAGTCAGTTCTGGGCCTTGATCTCTGCAGGACTTCATATAACAGAAGTAATGATGAATGGCTCATATTTGGCTAAGCGGATGCTGACCACTGGTCTGAAGGCGCTGAGGCGCACAGCTCGCCGTCCTCTACCCACCTGTACAAACCTGGCAGCAGGACTCTGGCACAGACACGGGGGATGGGCAGCTCAGCTTGGGACAGGTGCGAAGCCGGCAGTAAACCTTTCCTTCCTGGAGAGGCAGAGGACGCCCCAACCCCCACCCCCCAGCCCCCAGGACACCCCACCAGGGAAAACAACACGCATCTTACAGACAGATACAGAAAGTACCCTTTCATCTCCCTCAAAGGCTCTATGGTGAAGCACTCAGAATATCACGATTTTACCACTCGCGCGTCGACATCTATAAATGATGCATAGCTGACAGAAAGCAGCTTATAAAAAGCCACGTTTTCTGCAATGCGATAATTATACTCCAGTAACAGTACAGGTGGACATATATGGCGGGCACTGCAGTCCGGGCCAGACACTCACAGAGCAGCTGCACTGGGAACACTGGTTGACATGGCGACTGGGGAAGAGACCCTCCGCTACAAAGACATCCCCGTGCTGGTATAGCACGCCTTTATGGACACAGGGCTTCCCTGCGTTGTGGGCGGCTGGGGGTGGCGGGGTCACCTCTGGGCACAGACACTGCATTGTAATACGTGGGTATATGTCTGCAAATACCTGCACGTCAATATAGATGCATAACGTACAAAACAATGGGCTACGATCATAATAATAATAATAATAATACATGCATCCATCCATCCATTTTCTGTACACACTTGGCCTGTGCAGTGTATACAGTCACACCAACAGGGAATTTGTCAACTAAAATAAATTATTGATGTTGTTATTATTGTTGTTGTTGTGGTTGTTGCTATTCAGGGAAAATGGGCAGATTAAAATTCATTTTGCATGTTAACTATGAACCATTATACTAAAGAAGGAGGAAATAAAGAGGTTTGGATTTTTTCCTATAGTTACACACAGTTTAAGGGGCTGATCAGGAGCTGGAATAATATAAACCAGTGTTTCGCAATGTGGCCCTTGGAGACCCACAGACCCACAGTCCGCGTTTTTGCACCTTCACAGTTCTTACCGGACTGTCCGGTAAAAAAATGTGGACTGTCTGGCAGGGAGCGCGGAGGGAGCAAAAACGTGGAGCGGCTGTGAATCCCCGAGGACCGGATTAGGAGACGCTGATACGGACTAATAGCAGTGCATTCTGGATGCAGTGTGAGGTTGAATCACACGGGCAGCATGTCAGCTGAAGGCACAGGGAGGGCACTGGCACAGAGGGGGCCCTACCTGGGCACCGGTGGCAGCACTGCTGTGGCATCGGCACGGGGCTGGTGCACTTCAGGGGGGGGCACCTTACACGGTTACACAGCACGTTACCCCCCTGTAGGTGGGACAGGCATGGCAGTGTCTCAGTACTTACTGAGAGCTGTACCAGGGGCTCTTCAAATCGCCGATCGGACTTTCGATGTGCTTAAAGCACACCTTACAGATCTTTCTTCTAATAACTTACACCTGGGCTCTTCAAATCTGGCCCTCAGTTCCAAATCCAGGCCGTGATTTCAGTTCTCCCAGGCAGTAAATATAATAATTACCGATTCTGACTGGCCAGATGCTAACACCCAGCTCACAGGTAAAGGAAGACTGGAAAATCAGCAGGACGCGGCCCTTGTGGACCACAATTTGAACAGCCCTGACACACACTTTAAAATTACAGTCACAAATGAGAAGGAAATATTTCACTGCCTGTGTAACATATGTCACAGACAAACTGAGATTAATTTTGTCCTCATTTAGAAAAAGAATACTCCATATACACACATTATGCATCTGGTCTATGGTAAATATGTATAGTATTACTTAAACCTAAATATAAAAAAAAATCCTGAGAACTAGAGGGAAATACGATCCATACCTCGGTGCAAAGACAGATAACGCAATACACATATCCATACGGCTCCAAGTACGGGTGCCACTGCTCTCCCAGTCTGTACCTCTTCTCCTGAAACGTGCACAACCTGTTGGATTCTGGGAGGGGGCGAAGACGGACAGCGGCTGCGTGACGGACAGGTCCACGGCATCCTCCTGCTTACTGCGGCGGTCGGTCTGCCCAGCTAACTGGCTGTCTTGTCACACACCTCATTTAGGGATATTTTATACAGACTGGGAGACTGGCCAGTTTTAAGTATTGCTATATTTTAAGAAAGATCGTATAAAATAACACTTATAAGTTCAATTAGCATTTCAATTCATTAGCACATAATTTCCATATAGCTGAGACATTACACTCTGTTTGTACTTGAGGCTTAAGCCCCGCTTACGTTTCGAGGGGTCTGAGTGCACCCTGTCGCCGAGGGTCTGCAGCAGCATCCACCCCAGTAGGACGCTGAGATCTCTGAGCCCCCGCTGTGCCGCCATGATGCCACCCGACAAAACGCTCAGTTGCCCCAGAGCGTCTAAAACTAAAACATGAGAATGATGAAAAATTCATGGTAAGACCATGGGCAGCAATCGTTTTATACGGGGCGAATCTGTTGTCCTAATTTCTATAAAATACGGCTAAAGCCATATTTAAAATGCAAGCTTTATGGCAAAGATGTACCATATGGCTTTACTGCTGTATACTGTATATTTAGTGTGTCCTACTGAGACAGAAACAGACTGACTCCTGCTTGACGGTCAATAATGGGAACGTCTACAAATGCTGAAGAAGCTCGATAACGCAGTTCTTTGCCTGAAAATGGATGAAAATGCTGCAATTCAAATTCAAGAGAGACGCTACACTTACTGGCAAACAATTACCTTACTGTAATCTCATCAGACCCAGAAGGAACCAGTGTGAAGCATTTACATTTCAGGCACAAGTTCAAAAGATATTCGCAAGAGGAATGGAGCTGTACTTACGACACACTGTTTTTTGGTTGAGTCTCGGCTGATAAATAGTAGCCTAACTAAAAATAGGAGAACGCAATGCATAATAACGAACAGGGAGAATTTCAAACCCTGCATTTTAGCTAGAACATTTTGCCCGACAGATATGACGTTCAACATGAAGCAGGCCGATTGCTGTTTTTGGAGAACTGTAGCCTACTTGATGTAGCCTCCACAAAAAATATGGGAAAATCCCCAAGAGCAGTTTGAAAGACATTTTTTTGAAAAAGGGTTTTTTGAAAAAGGTCTTAAATAAGATCAAGTGGCGGTGTTTGGGAAGTGGCTGAAATGGGTAAATAATTCAGATTCCTTTTTAAAAATGAGTTGTCACCACTTAGACTGTATTTGAGGCTCGCGATATATGGTTTATCCTTGCAAGCAAACCCAGATGTTACTTTTCCAGCATCCAAACTGTACCAAACTATGAAATTTGGAGATGAATCTTGCAAGTACACCCATGCATTAGGTAACATTTAGCAACATACAGAAACATAGAAAGCAATGCGTTGATATCACTGCCTAACATCTATTTCCAAAGATGATTCTGTAATATGAACCTGGGTTTTGTTAAGGTACGTATTACACTATGGAATTCAAAAGCCTGTTGATTTAACTTAAACCACTGAATTAAGACAGCTGCAACGTTACAGCTTCAAAGGAACGATCCAAAGCTAATCAATGTATACGTCATTATGCATACATGACACCACGTGGTCTATATGCAATTCAAGCGTCACGACTGCCCTTTTTCTTTTTTGTGCCTTGGCAGCCGTGACAAACGTATTATTCATGCATGCCTCGTTTTTATAGGACGACCTACACGAGCTGTTCCTCAAAGTTGAGCTGTCAGATAGCCGCCCGGAAAGGACGAAGGTGCCTACCACATGCGATGTCTTCTTGACCCATCAAGTATAACATCCAAAGCATATTAAACGAGAATTAGACAAACCACAATATTTAAAGTATGAATTTTGCCGTTATGATTTATTATTGAATGTTTCTGTTGTTCTATAAGCCTATATTTATTATTCGGCGTGTCTACATGAACAGATGTTTAAACAACGTATACATAAATTATAAATCAATTTATTCAAGTTGCAACAAACATTAGGCTACATTTCAACGGGCAAACGCACTTAAGATTTAATGTAAAGCAAAAATCAATGTCATTTAAATTCTATTATTTATGTCTGATACAGCCTCAAATATATTACGACAATATCAGTAAATTTCAACTGTAGCTTTTATATTATGTTAGTGAAGGCTTATGGGAATTGCATTTCTTTGTCATTTTAAATAACAGTTTCATTAAACAAACAGCGTTTAAACGTCGGAGAGAAATGCTCAGCATGCGTACTGTATACGTAGCACTAAATGGACCGTACTTTAACAGCCATATAGCACACCACGAGTCACAGTTTTAGTTGTACATGATCAAGTATCATCACTACATCGACATTACATACTATGCAGAACTTACCGAAGTCTCTGAATTATTCCGTGTCTTGGTCCTAAAGTGCTTCAATCGCGGTTAAAGAAAAGGTACAAAAACTTCTTTATCAAAGACCATTAAACTGCAACAAATCCCCTCCTTTATTTTCATTCAAGACATCCCAAAGTAGTATTTTGAAGTCATATTTGAAGCAAAATGTAATTATGACGAAAGCACGCACCCCGAAACGTGTACTCTGAACCAGAAAAAGAAGAGAAAGATGAAACTTTAAAATCAAAACACACGGTATAGTCTTTGGCACCTGTAGGCACAACTAATCAAAGGCGTACAAGTAAACTGGATCACCGATATTACTTCCAGACAATCCCTAATCATATCAGGAAAAATAGAGAGAGCACCAGAAACGGGAAAAACAGGTTGTTTTTTTCTCGTCCAGACTGGCCAATAGTGTACAGCGGGTGTCTGTCTAAGAAAGGGGCTTTGAGGTGTCGGCTATTACCCTGCTGGGGTCTTTTGGGTGCTGAGATCGGCTAGAGATATTTTACTGCCACGTCTTGTCGCCACATCATTAATCATTAAATATTTTGTTTGAAATAAAAGTAATCACTTACGACACTTATAAGTATTATAATTCACAATGACGGCTATATTTAACTATTCAACTTCAGGCAGTGCCGAGCTCAAAGGTACAAAAGTAGACCTTTTTTAAGTGAAACAAGAACAAAGTTGTGCTTGCTGCTGTACTAAGTAAGAAAATGTTATGTTTAGTTCAAATTTACACAGTAATATCCTTTGTAGACCACTATAACAAATACCCGTTCATGATATCCAAGATCTGACATTACATAGTCTAGTGTGTTTTATGACCGCAGTCGGTTCATGTGGACGGAAACCTGACTTTCTGCCAGAGGCGGACCATGGATCGTACTCATCTGTGGTGTGAGTTTGCAAGGATTTAGTTTAGTGTTAAAGCATGTTCAACTATTAATAGATTGCAATAAACCAAGAAGGAGACGTCTTCACCAGCACAGGTCAAATGAGTAGAAAAAAATGCCGAAGCCTTTTTTCCAGAAAGATCCATTTGAAATTGATTTGATTTCATTCATAATCCCAGCATCTGAGCACAAACAGAATTCCTGCCAGATGTATAAAATACTCGTTTTAAAAGCATAACATATTACCTAATGTTATACTATCTGTATTAAAACAATACCCACATAGTACGGGAATACTACAATTTTAGACAAACTCAGTGTTTCACGATGCTCACTGCAATAGGCAGCCATTTTGACTATGTTCTATGCAGTGAACTAAGGCTCAAGTCTTTGGACTACCTTCAGAGCTGTAAAATACCAAATTATAAGGCGCCACCTTCAGGCTGAGTAATGAATAATGTGCGACTGAAACGCAAGGAAACATAATACAATCCCAGCTGTTAATGTTTAATAAACATTCAATCTTGCAGCTATTTCTGTTGAATTGACCCCTTAAATGCATTTGCATTTTGACACTCTCTCAAGCATTCACACAAAGCCACTTAGACTTAATTGCACTTAATAGCCAAATTCAGTCCAAAATAATTTGAGAGTTCAGTTCTCCCAATTAAATGACACAAATCCTGCGCACAGAGATAACCAAGATGAAAATGGAATTGCAGTAAACATCTGCTTTACTTTTCAACAAAAATATATGCACATAATGTTGTGCAAGCATTTGAAATTTCCATCAATCTGTCTGTCCATCCATCCGTCACCCCCTTATCTTCAAGCCACAAATTTAATACAGATTGGGATGGTCCTGGAGTCCATCCCAGGCAGTGAAGGGCACAGGGCAGGGAACAACCTCAATGCCTTTGAAATAAATTTCTCCAAATACTTTGTCTTTCAATGATCACCTAACTTTTTAAATTAAAGCCTAATTTAGATGTAGGGTGTCACGTAGGGTGGCGTCGGGCGGACAGAAGTGGGCAGGAGGCGAGATGAAGGGCAGCGGAACGGGTTTATTCGGGGAATCAGGGCAGGGGAACAGGACGGGGCGCAGGGCAGGCGAACGGAACAGGCAGGCTGGGGCACAGGGCGGAAGACGGGGTAGCACACAGACACGCTCAGCAAATTACACAAATGACTGATTTAGGGAGACGAACACAGACGCCGACTAAATCCACGCAGGCGCGGATTGACAACAGGTGGTTACAATCAGGATCAGACACGAGGTAACGAGGGGGGCGTGGCACACACGAGGGTCGGACGGGCGGATCATGGCATAGGACATACACAGTTCTAGATCCCATTTTGGGGGGTGGGGGGTCTTTTTTGTCTCAGCCCCCCTAAAAAATATTTTTTATAAAAGCATTTAGCAATTTGAGCTATATTGTCATGTAGCCTACATTTCACAGTCCTGTATTTCTCCAGGAGGATGAGCTCCCTTAACCTCCTGACTACCAGGAAAAAAAAAATTTCCAATTACTTTTATTTTTCCTTTTTCCAATTGCCAAAGTTGCCAAAGC
>JABFEB020000002.1:2367402-2385670 GCA_019775895.2 Stomatorhinus ivindoensis | reverse complement strand
TTGTGTATTTTATACCCGCCTAGGTTTGCGGTCAGACGATTCCTTCGTAAAGCTACAGTCATATAACAAAATACCTGGTATCGCAAATATTAATTTCAATCCATCTAATTATTCGACCTTCATAGTTTGTCTTTTTATGAAATTGTATCAAAAATGTTTTACATATAACAGTGATAAATAATAATTTCACTCTAATTCTATTTCATGATTTACACCAGTAATATTAACTACCCACAGACCGCCAGCTCCGTCGTTTCACCACTAACAAAAAATAATTCAACCCGCTGTAATTTATACGCCAGAGTTCTCGGCATTAATTTCATATTTAGCGTCCACCAATGGCGTGCGGCTGCGCGGTGACGTCACGGGCTCGGAGACGGCGAGGGGCTGGAGGAGCATCCAGGCTACCGGAGGAGCTGGGTTGCGGGGTCAGGAGCCCGTCTGACAACAGGATGGAGGTTCTGTCCATGCACTGTCTCTAGGATTTTTTTTTTTTTTGCATTCCGGGATGTACTCCTTAGAGAATGCGATCCAGAGTCTGAACGCACAGGGAGAGCATTTCAATATGAGATTCAGGTAAATGCACTCGCCATTTTAACGTTATAGACGGTGGTCTTTGCAGTTGCGTCTTTTTTTTCATTTCTGTCACATTTTGTCATGAAAACGGTAGCCCGGACTAGCTGAATCGTTGTGATCAGTCAGCGAAAGACAGGCGAAAATGTGTGCATGCAGCAATTGTGTTTTCGGTTATTGCTCTCTGAGTTTTTTTAAGTGATCTGTGTAGATGCTCCTTTCTCCTGAAAGCATCTTTGTTTATGTGGGAGGTTTGATTAAGTGCGGCGATTATTGTAGTGTTATTTTAAGAGCTGCAATTGCCCTGTCTCTCTGGAATGCCACATGTAATCAAAAAGATATGTCGGAGACCGAATGAAGGAATAAAAGCGGACTGGAGTCCCCCTTTATTTATCAAAGGGGTGTTAATGGAGGCTGCTAGGTACAATTCCACACCTTTGTTTCCTCTCTTATGTCTTTATACAATTTTTTTGCGTGGAGATTTTCAGGTTTTCATCGCCTCACTTTAACGGTTTCTTAGTATATGTTTGTGAAAGACCCGGTAATATGGCCTGGCGTTTATACACGATGAAGCAGAGACAAATCATAATAGGAGGAGGGATGGGGGTGGGCATTTTTATGGCTGTACCTACCCATCGCTGGCCTCGGATGCTGTGTTTTCAGTACTGGGGAGTATCAATCAGTTTGCACTCATTTGTCTGTGAATCAGTGATCGGTCATTTTATCTGCGGCGGGTGACCGTGAACCGGGCGCTGCCCCTCTCTAGTCGCTTCGCCCCGGCGATCAGGGAGATGGGAGGCGGTGGGAGGGTGGCTGTCGGCTGGGGTTGCTGTGTCATCATCACATCTGAGGATGTGGCTTCAACCTCTTCACCCACCCCACCCCCCATATCTTTCTACGGGCTGTGGTCCAATAACATCCATGCCTGTAGTAGTCATTCCAGTCCCATAGCCCCTCAACACCCTCATTCTGATAATATTCACCACCCAACCCCCATTCTTTCAGACAGAAAACCACTAAACCAGATGTGTTGCTGGGGAGCATACATTATACCCGTTCGCTGGTTTAGTGCCATTAAAAAAGTCAGATAGGCAGCATGTACAAGCATGGGTTGGTATATATAGGCAAATTCTGTATTTTTACCACTGTGTTGAACCTGATTGGTTATTAAAATAAGAAAGAGCCAATTAAAATCCATACAGCTGTTTGTTCATGCTTTGTTTTCTGGTGGACATTTTGGACCGTATTTCCAATTTTGCTTAACATTTTATAATTACAGCCAATGATGAGGGCTGTGTGATGTGTGTCTGTATTCTGATATTCCTATTTGACTATCTGATTGATATCATAAATGGTCCACTTAAGGCTAGTACATAAGATTGTGACATTTATATACTTTGATGTCTTATTTTGTTACTTGTGGTTCGATTCTCAAAACATTAAATTCTGCCATTAAACTGTAGCTATAACAGTTTTTTATTTCTGTGACTGAGTAATGCTCTTTTCTTATCTACATTTGCTCAGGTTTAAGTAATTAATTTACTCCCTCCCCCAACACAAATTTGCATAATTGCATTTTCTTATGAAGAAGGTAAGAGCTTTTTTTTGTTGTTGTTGTTCAAAACTGAGAACAAGGCATTCTGAAACCAATTAAAAGGAAGATTTTCATTTTGCTAGCAATGTTTTTCCTTGCATTTGTACTGCTGTTATTTTATTGCCTAGTCAGCGCTTCTGTCAAAAGCCGTTTAGGGCTAAACTCATCAGATTGGGTATTTCAGCTATTTAGGTTAAATGAATCGTGGCCTCAGCAGAATATTATTGTGGGAGTTGAACCAGCAACCTCCAGTTCCAGCATCGTGCCCTTAACCCACGTGCGAAATGCTGTCCGTTTTCCTGTTCGTAAGACAGAATCGAAAAACAAAATTGCAGTTTTTATTATTCTGAAACTGGCCCTGCACAGCAAGCTCTACCCTTAGATGGTCCTGTTGCCCACAAAACTGTTCTAAGGTGCAGCCGGGCCTGTTTAAAACGCAAATCGTTTCACTTCACTGTGGGGTTTGTTGGGTCTCACCGGTCAATAATACTGAAAACAGTTCTTTAAATATCGACAGCTTTCGTCGTTGGGGAACTACGTGCTCATGTTTGGATTGCCATGCACAGATGTTTAGAAATGGCACAAGGCTCCTTTGTCCCACTCCCTTCTTCCTGTCCCTGTTGTTACTGTCAATATAAGGCTGCTTCCAGTAAGGTGCCCCCCCACAGCGAGGCGGAATCCAGGTGGTGTGGGATTCCATTTATGCCGCCTGTGTTGAATTACAGTGGGCTGTACACGTCTCCACTCCCTTGGTGTTATTGGGGTGAGAAATTACCAGAACTCGCAACACCCCTGGAACGGGGGTGAATAGATTTATGGCTATTTTGGGGGGAGGTTCCGAGTTTCCAGTCTCGAAATGCAGACAAAAACTTGCATCATCTCACGAGGTCTAGCTGCACAAAGTGTTCGAGAAGCCCTCAGTGATGGCTCATCGGACATCTCCGTATCTGGCGCTCGAAAATGTCTGTAATAAAAATAAATTCCTAATGAAAAATCATTATTAAACATCACAGTAAACAAATTACTTTGGGTGGTTCTCTCCTTCAGAAATAAATGTTGGTTTCTCAAATGAGACAGCAAATGCCACAATGATCATTATTATTACTATTGTTATTGATATTACATAGTAATGGTAAAAAAATAATAATTATAATAATATTATACAGTAGTAATAAAAGTAAATGCATATGGTACTGTTTTACTGTACCTTGAACCAACGAACGGCCGAAGCCAAGCCATGTTTTCATGAGAGTTACAAAGCCATGCATGCATTCATTATTATTTAAATCAGATTTTTTATATAATAGGCTTTATGGCAGTTCGCGTGTAAGTACAAGTTCTCCGTAAGTCAAACGGAGGACTGCCTCTATTATACTTTTTTTGCTTCAAGTACAAAGTCCAGAGGTATACAGGCGGCTCGAGGTCTTAGACCTGGGAAGCGAACGTAGAATTTGGTGCTTTTTGCGCCACAGCTGCTCGTGTCTTCTTAATGCCGGCATCTTGGTTGTGTCACGGAGATTGTAGCAGATACTTTTTGGTTATGCATCCCTGAGGTCCGTGGTTGCCTGCCGGCATCTTTCTTGATGTTGTGTAACGGTATGACAGCTAGCTGCAAAATATGGTTAAAATGCCTGGGAGATTAGTGCTTTATTCTGGCTTATGTGTATTTTTAACGTAGCGCTGACTGGCATGAATAGACTAGCTTATCACAGGCTGGACGTCGCTATGAACCGCTGACCTCGTGACGTTCGTCACCTATCTTTGCTTCTGCTACGCTGCCTCTTGAAGCCATAACGAGGGTTTAAGTGCAGAGGCGTAGTCCCATGTGACTAGTGGGATCATGGTCATGCCTTGTTTGATACCCATTTAATGCCTGAAATAAAATGGATCATCGAGCCTGAAAGGCGGCCTTGTCTCCGTTTAACCTGGGAGTGTCAGGTGGTACTCGGTACACCCCAAACAGCCCCCTCCATTGCCTATTGACTCTCCACAACTGGGCCGGTTCTGACGGCGCCAGGGGGTCTGTTGGGGTGTCATTGGGCTATTTCGGGTAGGACGCACGCGCCGTGGGTTTTTTTTTTGCAAAACCGCAGACTGACGGAATGCGACTGCCGTGGCGATGCAGTTGCACAGGGTGTCTGGTGTAACACCCCGTAGACCCTGGCATCCACGAGAGAGGCCCCCACGACGTCCACAATCAAGAAGCAGTTTCACTGTAGCTCTCCTTTATGTTGGCTAGTAAGATAATATGTCCCTGTAGTTCATCATGCAGCCTTTATGCAGCCATTGAGTGAAATGAGCCATAAAGCACAAATTTAAATTTTGAAGAAAACTAGTTTTACATATTAAATTAATTGAATTATGGTATAAATTCAATATAAAGTTTCTTTGTGATGAATACAAATCCATTCCAGACATAGTTCTATATTACACAACTTAGACCTTAAGGCTTACGCATTCCTTTTGCCTTTCTTAACGACAATCCCGCTGTCGCATTTGTGTGACTCTCACGACACACGGGGATGAATTTCTTTCATCTCTAACTGCTGTTTGACATCATCCCTACCGAAGATGCCTGCATGACTTGTATCCTTGTGGTGTGTATTGTTCAGTCACGGGGGCGGGGCGGGGGGCTTTTGGGACGGCCCGGCGCTCAGAGGTGAAGCCGTCGTTCTATCTGCCCGCGGCATGCATGCAGCAGGAGATGTGTGTTGGTGCTCCTTTGTCCTCCGTAGCCGGGAAGTGAATTTCAGATTACAAGCTGCTACAGTTTCCTTCTCTTCTAGGAATACAGATGTGGCAAGATGCCTCCAGCAACTTCTGATCTTATTAAAAGCGAAACTGAGGAATCTGCTTTTATAATGTCAGTGCTTGATCACTTCTTCTTCTTCTCCACCTCTCCTCTCTCCGTTTTCTTCTCTTATTGCACAGTGTGCAGTGTACAGTGGCCTCTTTAAGTCAGTGGGTTCATCAGTGGATCCTTCAACTAATGGGCGGTTGGATATCTTGTTTTTTATATGCCTGCCATGGACGTGCACATGACCCTAGTCACCATGACCTCTCATTATGTTTATGGTGATTGATGGCACCGTGGAGTTATGTTCTTCAGACTACGTTCGGCAATTTGGGCAAAAGCTCTGAAATATCTGGGACTTTTTTGCAAGTGCTTAAAGAATAGCATGCCCCATTTAAAATTCAAAAAGTATAGCTGTGGTCATAAATTAACGGCAATGAGATGTGGCCTTCATCCCGGCAACCCAGACCCGGCAAAGCAGTTAAAATATAGATGGATGTATTTGGTCATTGCTAGATTTCAGAAAGCCACATCATCGCTGACAATGAGTTATACGAATTGTTATGTGCGCATATTGCATGGGGGAGCTCTGTTATATGTAAAATGTGAACTGCAGGCTGGTGTGGGAGGGGCCATTTGAAGAATGTTGCAGCCTCAGTCTGCATGTCCTTCCCTCCCTGTCTGTGTGCTAAATAGGTCAGCATGCTATGCGGAAAGCCATTGGATCAGGAGATTCTGCCCACTGAGTTTGTGACCATGTTTCAGTTCTCCTCTCACTAGTGGGGAATGAAGAGGGCAAAGTGATGCTTGCTTACATGTGAAAAGGATGCATTTTACCTAAACCAGTGTCTCTGAACCCGATCCTCTGGGACACCGGTCCATGTTTTTGCTCCCTTTCAGCTCCCAGCCACTCAAGCACACCTGTATCAGATATTCGGTGTTCTTGATTGGCTGGGAGCAGAAAGGGAGCAAAAATGTGGGTTGTCTGGTCACAGAGGAGCGGATTGGGAAACACTGTTCTATGGCGTTTGATGTTGATGTTGAGTTCAGTGAACAGTTGCACAGTGACTTCTGAGTGACAGAAGAAAGGACGACTGACACAAGAACAAGCAAAAAATCTCAATCTCTTTCCTTTATTGAGATGAGCAGGCCTTTTTGTGTTAATCTGTGTTGAGATTAATTTCATGATAGTATAATTTTCAGCTCACAAGGCAGGGTCTATTTGTGCATTATGACAAAAGCATCGTAGTTATGGCTATTTTATGAAATGAAATTTTACTGAATTATATGAATAAAACATGATTGTATTACAGCAGATGTAAATGAGTAAATGTTTCTGTGATTTTTTTTTTTTGAATTGCTATCGTCACTGGCAACATAAATGGCTCTCCAACCAACATTTTTCTATTATTGCTACTTACAAATACATTTATGTGGTCACAATTTTTGCTCTAACCACCTTCAGTTTCAATTATGCATCAAAGCTAGACAAAGGCATTCTGGGAATTATGAGTGTTTTCGTATTGGCAGCAAAGGATTTCATTTGGATTCAGTAATCACAACTCAATCAGCACTGCACTAACCTGTAAATTATGAATTATAAATTCTGTAATATTTAAATAATTTATTTTGGAAGACTTCATATGCTTTTAAAATTCATATTCAGTTCATATTTGCAGGAACGTGATACGCATTTGCAGTTAACAGTTTTTGCATGTAAATATACATGTATTCTTATAAACACAAATGTCTCCATACTGCTCTGGTCGACTCCGTAAAAGCCGTTACTTTTAAGTTTTGAGTCTGGCGTCATCCACCAAATCCAGATTTCTCATCTTTTTGATTTACTGTCAGACAATAGAAATTTCTTTGGAAACCTGTGTTTTGTTTCAATGAAGCTAGCAGCTGGAGCGGAGGGGGATTCTGTATCGTCTCAGGTAGCAACGGTTTCCATGTCTGATATAGGCGGCGATGTAACACGAGGAATGCGTCTGTGCAGTTTAGCTGGTTAGCTGTCCCGTATCAGTGACTCGCAGACAGACGGTTGGCAGTGAGGTCTGAGCGCTGCCTTGGCCCACGCTAAGCATGCATCTCGACTGATAGCGTCCTTCCACCTCTGCGTGTGCGTGTTATCTGCAAGGCTTTACCAGCAGAAGTAGGGCGGTGGGATTGACGCTCCTGCAGATAAAGGTTGTGAGACGAAGCTGGTGCTGGCTTTTCTTGAGAGGCGGGAGTGGTGCAGTTTGGGGGCTGCCTTGCCCCCCCCACACGCACAGCCGTACTAACAAACAGACCCCTACCATTAATCTGAAATGCGAACTTTAGAGAAGATCGGACCCTGGTAATTCTGCACCTATCCAGTAGCTGCTCTGTTTATCTACATATGCCTCGCAGGATCTCCGTGCGCTCCATGTAGATGGTTGACAGCGTCTTTCCAACCAGGACAGCTTTGGGTGAATTGAGACACAACCATAAGACTTATTGGTAGTGGTGGTCTGAAGACATGGAGGTTTACTATAGGTCTAGAAACCCACAAATGCAAAGGAGAAGGAATAGTGAAGCTGTACTGATGAAGTAAGCATGGATAACTAAGGCTGTACTCAAGGGCACATAGATGGAGTTCCGAGATACTAATGCTGTCTCCAAGTTGCTATCCATCCATACCTCTGTTAAAGTTAGCAGTTATTTAGAAGATTAACAAAAAGGTGTAGCTTAAAAAGGCAAAAAACGATATTCGATAAACGTGCTTGATAAAAGAATAATAGAGCATAACTCTGTGAAAGACGTGTGGAAATGGAGACGTGCCTGGCGGAATTTGTGGGCTAGTCATAGCAACAGTGCCCAGCTGTCCTGAAAATGCTATGGTGGTTGTGTTTGCGGCAGTTACCTTAATGGATTAACAGGGAGTGATTCATACAAGCTTACCGTATGCAATGAATGATGTTATTGGCTTTTGAATTAGCCACTTCTGTACTTCTTGGGAGAAATGGTCAGTTTCTGCTGTCATGGAAATAATGGGGCTTCCCTCAACACCCATATAAGTCATTTAAAGTGAAACTGACATGTTGTTCCTTCCTCTGGTGTGTTGAGTAACTTGGGGTGTGGCTTGGAGAATTTCCAGAGTGGAACTTGAACGTAAAATTCCCTGCTGTTCTCAAAGGCACGTGTTTCAGTCGCCGCGGCGTAGTGATGAAGACACAGCACGCTGCTTTTTAAGTAAACTGATTGAAACGTAGTCAAGGCACATTAACGTGAAGGCTTCCTCAGTGACCTTCCTTTCTAAGGTCTGACTCAGTTCATTATGTCACCCTGGAGTTATTTTATGAGATTCATGATGAAATGTCTAATTATTTATTTTTGACCTCTAATGTTAATAGGCTGTGTCACAATAAAGGAGGCTTGAAATCGCACCACTGAGTGGGATGTTCTTATCAAGCTTTTGTTGGTGAAGTTTCGGGTGTCTGAAGCGTTACTTCTTTGACAGCAGTTAATAAAGGTATTGACCATGTAGCTGCCTGCCTCTGTATATACTAAAAGGATTCTTCCTCTGAGAAGTTCTCAGGTTATGGTCCACCTGAAATAATAATGATTGGAGGATGGTGATTTTCACACTCTTTCTGAGGGAAGCTTTCACTGTAGTATGGAATGTAGTATGTGTAGTAGAGAATGTAGGATGTGTAGTAGAGAATGTAGTATATGTAGTGCAGGCAGTTCTCGACTGACATAAATCTGTTCCCTAAAACATCATGTAACTCAATTTTTAGGTAAGTCGTATTTACCTTCCCTTACCAGTCAAGATATCTTGCTAGTAATATGTAGTGAATAAAAGGGGTGTTCCGAGCCAATATCAAAGATTGGAATCGGGGCCAATCCAGGCATTTTTAAGTGACTGGTATCAGTTACCACAGTCCAATCTATTTCATTTCTCACGTCACTTAAGCAGATTGTAACATTGCAGCATGCTCAAGTGAGCGTGAGGCACATGGCCTGGTACTGCAAACTATTGACATATCAGTGGTATGGAAACTCTTTAAATTGTAAAGGTTGCTGGAGGTAGCAAAAGAGCCTAATCTAATTAGGCACTTGCAAAGACATCATATGGGAGAATTCTGTGAAATCATGGTGTTTTGTCGGATGAAAAAATGCACCAGTGCCTGCAGTATGTGTATGTATATTTAAATGTATATTAAAATATTGGATCAGAATCTGCAAATATTCAAAGGGTTGAATCAGATCAGTGCACCAAGAGTGAACCAGGACAGCCTGAATTTAAAGAAATGGAAAGATAGAAGTGTAAATTCACATACAGACATATTTCGCCGTTTTAGGTTAGCGTTTCTGTGCACTCTTTGTATCTGATATTTTTTGCTAAAGTTCTGTTGAAAGGTTTATTTAAGTTGTCTTTATGTAAGTCAAGCACTGCTTGTATCGAATTGAAGTTTCACAAAAGCCAGGAGTGAGAACTGGACGTGTGCTTGTTTTTTCGCCCTGCGGTGTTTCGCTGTGACAGACCTCGCAGCACTTCCTCGCAGCACTTTCTTCGGCATGCTGGCTGTTCAGTGTTTTAACGAGCTTACTTCAGGTTCAGATTTACTTACACTTTTCGCTCTCTGATAACGCAAAAAAAATAAAAATTTGTTATTTTGGGTAGGGGGGGGGTATTGGAATGGGCTGTAGGCTTGAATAATGCCCCCCCCCCAACTCTATGTATGTGGGGATGCATGAAGTTCGCATGTTCTTCCCGTGTTCCTTCGGGTTGCCTTCAGAACATGCAGGTGGGTGAACCAGTGTTTCCCAGTTTGCCTGTAGTAAGTCTGTGCTCCGTAATCAACTGCCTTTGAGGAGGTCAAAACGGAGTCTCTCCCCCCATTTAAGTTTAAAGTGTGCTGTTGTCTCCTGAAGATCCATCTCAGACAGTAGTTTTCTATTTTCCAGTATTTCCAACACGGGAAGACTGAAAGAATGAAGTACAGCTGAATCTGAAGAGTAGAAGTAGCCTGTTAACATCTCATCCAGTTTGACATACTATAAAAAATGAGGCCAAGACGATCTGTACCTGTCTTCAGTTTTTTAACATACAGTATGGGAGCATGCAGTGAAATCTGTGATATATGACTGTGAGGAAAATGGCGAAACAACTTGCATTTCACTGTCCTAAAGGGAAATTTCAGGTGTCAAAATAAGTCATCATACCATTGGTTATTTATGGCGGTGATTCTGCCTCCTCAGACTCTGAGTGATTCAGATATGCTGTTTTATTAAAAAAAAATTTTTAAACCCCTTGGTCATCTTGCCACGCTCTGCTCTCAGGGCCAGTTATGTATTCTCAACGGAACCCTCCCCTTCTTTAAGGACATCCAGAACGAGAAGCGTTTCTTCTGGCCTGGAGTTACGGTCCAGACCCACTATTCCACAGGCTCCTAGGGAGATGAACGGTATCAGAACATCCCCCCCCCCCAAAACATCACAGGCAGAGCGGCAGCAGGGGGCTGAATTATGTCGGTAATTCTAGATGGCTCTTTCCATGGCTCCACGTCTAGCATTCTGATCTCATTTCCGTTCCTATCTGGCAAACACAGAGTGTGCAGTTGGGGTTGAAGGGTTTAGAAATAAGTGTGTTTCTTCAAACCCTTTGCCTCATCATCGACGACACCCGCACCGCCTGCGCGGGAAGGCTTCTGGAGTCTGTGTCCTACGAATGCTCCGCTGAGTGATCTTGTCTAATGCCATCATCTTCTCTCTCCCGCCCCTCCCCATCCAGGACCGTGTGAGCGTCGCTAAAGATGTCTGACAGTGCTGATGTTGAAGAGAAACCTCCAGCGCCGCCCCTGAGGATGACCAGCAGTAGCCGAGACTCCTCTGCCGTAAATCACAGCTCCAAACCCCTCCCAATGGCTCCAGAAGAGAAGAACCGCAAAGCACGCCTGCGATCCATCTTTCCTGGGGGTGACAAGAGTAAGCCTGCTCGTCCTCCTGCCGTTGCAGCCTCCCCTCCCGTTTAAGAGTGGACCCATCCAAAACAGACACAAGGACATACCATCCCAAATAAAAGGGGCACAAGGCCTTTCAGTATCTTCTATGAATTGGCAGCATTTTTCCTCATATTAAGCCCTTGGCAAGTAAGGTCATCTCGAATAGGAACAGCTGATATAGCTGACCTCCGGTAAAACTGTATCCATTGTTTTTCTTGGCTGAAAGCATCTGCAGTTTTTGTTTTGTTCCCCTAGTTTAGACCCATCACGGGTTTTGGTGTCATCAAAACAAACTTAGAGCTTAAGCGATACAGGCTAGATAAGGGGGAGCAACATGCGAGCCCTTCTTTATTGGCTGATGGGCTTACAGCCTTTCCATACCTCGTGTCCATCTTCCTTTTCCAGCCAACAAGAAGAAAGAAAAGGAGCGGCCTGAGATCTCCCTGCCTTCCGACTTCGAGCACACGATACACGTCGGCTTCGATGCGGTGACGGGGGAATTCACCGTAAGCGGGGAAACTGCCAGCGCAGCGCCGTCGTCTGCAGGACGCCCCCTGGTGGTCGTGCTTCTTAGCTTTATCCAGTACTCTTAGCTTTACAAATGAATACACCCAAATAACACATTAAATGAAAACTTCTTTGGCGAGTCAGTAGACGGCTAATCTCATTCATGTTTCTTTCTGCCTTTCTGGTGGCGTACAAATAAAACGCAACAGTCCCTAGTTTGAGGAATTCTAAGGCCACCAGAATTCTAAGGCACAGTTCTTGGAGAAAATGAACAAAACCCCGCTCTTGGAGAAAATGAACAAACCCCGCTCGTTCCAAGCCTCTGTCTCATTCCGTAATCCTGGAACTAATTTTCGAAGCGACGCGCAGCAGATTTACGCAGAACGCAGCTACAGTCGGCGTTCTGCATCCTCTCAGCTGCCGCGACACATTTGTCTCGGCGCCAAGCCATGTCACAATTAAGAGAGTTCCTCCTGGCAACATGAGACAGCCCCATTACGTCCTGTGCCCAGAGCGCGATCTGAGATAAGCAGGTTCTGGGACGGCTTCCCGGCGTGAGGACGTGTTTGTCTGCCCCTCCAGGGGATCCCCGAGCAGTGGGCCCGTCTTCTCCAGACCTCCAACATCACCAAGCTGGAACAGAAGAAGAACCCACAGGCTGTGCTGGACGTGCTCAAGTTCTACGACTCCAAAGAGACAGTCAGCAATCAGAAATACATGAGCTTTACCTCCGGAGGTGAGTGAGGCGGCTTAGTCCAAATGCGGATTCGGACCAGAGCCAGATCAGTTATGATGCGTGAGTCTTAATAGTAGACGTCTTACATTCTGGCTCATGGGTAAAAACAAAACTCACCGTCAAAAACAACACCATAAAGCAGTATTTCTCAACCCGATCCTTGGGGAACCCCCAGAAAGTCCGCATTTTTGCTCCCTCCCTGCTCCCGGCCAATGAAGAACACGGAATACCAAGTACAGGTGTGTCTGATTGGCTGGCAGGGGGGACCGTCTGGGGGGTCTCATGGACTGGGCTGAGAAACACTGACTTAAATAATAAAACAGTAACATGACCCATTTCTTAAGTAGTTTTGTGTGTTGTTGTGCATTTTGTTTCTTGAATCTAAGATATTAGCCACTAGAATTTCTCACCACAATTTTTGTGTTTGTCTTTCAGACAAGTCGGCACATGGTTACATTGCACCTAGCACTCTGGTAAGTGTTACTTTCAGAGCTTTTGCTTTCCCGTGTGGTTATAAATAGATGTGCAGCAGCACCCGGGTAATAATTAATGCGATGCTGATGCAGCCCTAGCGCCACACTGACACGAAGCGAAAAGGCGCTAACAGGCTGGCTTATTTTCTCTGAGGGACAGTTGGTCTAGTTTTTTGATGCTTTTAGTAAGATCAGGCTGACAATGGAAGAGGGGAGGCGAGGGCCTTTGTGGGGGGGTGGGGGGGTGTTGTAGGAGTAGTGCCTCCATTCGTCACATTGGTTGTTTCATGAGCAAACCTGCTTAGTTTTTTGGATACAGCGAAACTTTCTTCCCCCAGAATTTTTCTGGGCATATTGGGCTTTACAGTGCCGATTGTTTATGAATCTGCATTCCTGAGTGATGTCTGTCTGATAGAGTAAGAGAAAGCGCTCATGAAACTGTCAGATCTCTACCAGCAGCAAGGTGATTTAGTGTGTTAAAAAAAAAAAAGACAAAACAATTTGAACCAGAATATTGCCCTTGTTACACTGATGCTTTGCTCTGTAAGCTGTTTGTGTACATTATCGCCAGACGAAACAGAGAATACCTTTCACTAATAACAGGAGCAGATGTTTCCCGTAAGTCCTGTTTCATAGTGAAAGGATGGGTAAAATGGCAGCTGAGCGAATGTCTGTGAAACAGTATTTGGGCCCTTTCTGTGTACCCAAGAAAGGATCTGCTTTTGGGTTACATTTACTTACAACCCTGCACTATTAGTGGGTGTGGTGCTGCTGTCAAACTCAACGATTAATTAAACCCCCAGAATTACAGGGCTCAGGGTGACATCCAGACCGATATCCTATAATCCCTACCCTGGCACCTACGGGCACTTTTTTTGCACAAAAGCCTATTTTCAGATTTGTATTATTTATTGTGTGTGTGTGCGCGTTATGTCTGGCAGATAATTTCTTACTGACAGAAGTAAGCCCTGATAACTTATGGCCAGATTGTATTGCTGCAGTATTTTATGGTATTTTCCACTGAAGTATCTTTTATTGTGCGTTAAATATCAGATTTTCTGGTGAAGCCAGAAACAGCCAGAGACATTTGAAATAGTGTTCTATTTACGTAAGTTTTTAAGGTGATCCATTATGGTTTTACAAAGGGGGTTTTTGCAGACTCCGTTGCAAAACTACTGGTCATTAACATAATTATAAGTTAAACAGCATTAGCTACTACAGTTTCATAAAGAAGGGTACATTTAGTTACAAATATCAAAAAACGCTGTGTTTAATTTTTTTTGTACTGCATGGATGTGTGATTTATTTTTAAATTCTGTAGGACTGGGGCATCACTAGGGCTGTTTAAAATTTGCTTTAGCCCCCCATTAAATTTCCATTAAAATTAACCTGCCCCCCCACCCCCCTTTACATCTCTAGTGACGCTTCTTTTGCAGGACGTAACCCTGAAAAACTCAATATATGTAGCTGGTTATGGCCCAGAAGCCAAAAGAAAGAATCGATTATGTCCCCCGTCCAAAAGTCGAAGCGACCCTGAAAAATGAGCAGAAGGCTGTCCAAGGAGAGGGATGTTCGTGCTGAGGTGTACTTGTGTGGCTGCATGCTGAGTAAATCCTACCCATTCTTAACCTTATTCAGAAACGTCTCCTGTCTGTGCCAGCTCTCAGCGTTAGAGCCTACGGCGCGGTGCCTGACAAGGTAATCTCTCACACGGTTCACAAGCGCTTCGTCGCCGGCGAGTTGCCCCCGGTTCCGGTGCGGCGTGTAGAGATTCTCGAAGGCCGACGTGTCGCTACGGCGCTTCTTTGTAGCACGTGCTCCCCACCGAAGAGCCGCGCAGAGCTAGCCAGTGCCTTCCAAATGATGTGCTGAGGACAAGAAAACGGAGGAGGACGTCATGCTTATATGCGGAATTGGCAGATGTCTTATGCTTTGCTGAAATCTAATACTTGTGTAAAAAAAAAAAACTTCAAATGCTAAAGGAAAATGTATTATGGTTTGAAAAAGGTCTCATAAAATATAACAGGAATGAAAGAGAAGAATAATGGAAAAGTACATTAATTTACACTTAGTTTTATCGTAGATGACAAGTGAGATACTGGTAAAAAAATGAGCTAAAAGAATGTGGCTCAGTTTACGTAACTAAATGTAACTGATATTGAACATAAGTGAGTCAGTAGCTATTTGATCAGTGTGTGCTGCCTGGACATTCTGTAAGGTGGACTCAGATACTGGGGTCAAACAAAAGAGTAGGAGTCATGGAAGAGGAGGAACAGAAGTGGCCCTGCTCTTTATACCAGCCATTGATGGTGGATCTTCAGTGCAGTGGCACATGGTTGTCCTGGAAAGAACCTGGGACGCAGAAGATCACTCCACCAGTCAAAAGTTTTTGTACACACTGAGGTTTTCTACATTTGCATGTTACTCACTTAACATTTACTAAAAATACACAAAGTACGCTTTGCTAACAAAGTTACTGTATGTTCACCATTTGAGTACCTTTATTAGAAAGAAAATGTCACATTTTTGATTTCATCAAAGTAACCTCCTCTAGAAATTAGAACAGAAAATTCGAGGCATTTTGTTCTGCAAGGGGCATTAAACACTGCTCAGTTTCATGGAATGAATTGGTTAATTAGTTCATTTAAAGTTAAAGTTTATTTGTAGAAGACAGGTGTGTGTGTGCGAGAGAGAGAGACAGACAGTGTGTGCATCCATACTGTATGCTGGCTGACGTCAGACCTGAGAATTCTCTGTCTGGATGTCCTGTATCACTCTTACATGCTGTTTGGTCTCATTTTTGATTTTTCATCCTCTGTCTGTCTGTAGAGAGCAAATGTCTCGATGATGTTTTCTTTCCAAATACCTGCTGCTGCTACTTATGGCAGATCGAGGGTGCAAAAAGCTGGCTAGTAGCGTAATTAATCGTGCCATCTTTATAGAAAAAAATCCCTACAACTTAATTAAAATATTTGGCATCTCTTCAAGTAAGTTTGCACAACAAGGTCTGCTGTCCCTGATGTGTAAGAGTTTATTTTTATTTATGTGGTTTTTTTTTTTACGTACCCTGGATGTGGAGGAAATGAAGATAGAATTAATTGGATGTAGCGGATTGGCGGTTTTGGTCTCAGCCCTGCATCATTTGGAGGGCCTGTCTGGCCACGGACCTGTCAGCTCTGGGCTTTCCTCTCCACCCAGCCGGTCTTACTGGGCATGTTTCCCAATCTGACCCCGCACGCAGCCCCTAGGAGCCCCTGCTCCAAGCCTTTCGCAAACTGGGCCCTGGGTTTGTGCGCTCAGCTCCCAGCTGGTGCCCTTGGAAGACCGCGTGTGGCTTAAGCTGCTTCAGCAGGTCTTGCACCCCTGTGCCGCTGGCTGCTGCCCACTGCCACCCCACTACCCCCCTCCCCTCCCCCCCTGCCTCTGCAGCTTTGCTTCAATAGAATGCTGCTCTTCCACCTTAAAAGGTATTCCACCTTAAAACCAAAATGTCTGAACAGTTGTGCTTGGGGGCGTAAAACACATAGCAGGAGGATCACTGCGAGGCCTCAAATGACGCTCAATTTCCGTTCCACTCTCAAGGTAAGATGGCGGGAGAGGTTGAGAGCATTGGGTCATCCAACTGGGCAGCCTAGTGATCATGTGTGATAGGAAAGTCGTAGCTAGGCCAGGGATTCAGTTTGTTCCCTAGGTCTCTCCAGATGTGTTCGCCATAAGATGTCTGATTTCAGTGTTTTTCTCGCCAAAGACATTTATCATAACCGACATTTTCAGTTACTTAGTGCTGGGTGCGTCTATCCAAGGCCTGTTATGTGTCTGAGTGCGTAACAATACTTTCGGGAAGGTTAGTTTCACCATTATACACACAGAGAGGACTGTAATCATTTCACAGATAGTTCATGGGTCCAAAAATAATCTAATTGTGTTCATTCTGTAATGAAGTGTATTTTGACTAAATAAGTGAAATCCAATTGGAATAAATCTTATTCATTTAATGTGAAATAAATGACTCGTTGCCAGTGCTGGTTCTGTGATACATTTTTATAAGTAGATGGCTTTTCAAAAATCCATTCTGATTCTAAGGGTCACGTATCTCCCATGAATAACAGTAAGATTACAAGATAATATTAATAAACATTAGTTAATAAAATGTAACATTAACATTAATAATTTTGTATTTTGATTTGACCTTACGGTTCCAGAAACTACTTCCTGTTTTGGATATACAGTAACCCCTTGAAATTCATTAGGATTCGGGGTCGAAGATCCCCTCAAATGTGAAAATTTGCGATTAATATTTGGGTTCATCTAACTTTGACGCTTAACAGTCTGCTAGCCTGAACGATAACAGAAAGACTTTTTCAAATTTCTGATCAAACAGTACTGTACTGTACACAATGCATGTCTAATTCTTTGTCTTTTGCTATCAAGACCTTTTAGGTTGTTTGTATATTATATAAAATTATGCCCCTGTATGTACAAAGTAAGTAAACACTGGGAAAACTACTTTCTGGACTTATTATTAAATATGGAAAATTAACAGCACGGAAAATTTTAAAAGTTACTATGAGAAACGCAAGATTGTACAGTCACAAAGACAGCTAACATGAGTGACGCTGACGTGCGCCTAAGCCCAGACTCAATGTTAAAAGTGTAGTTTGTACTAACAAATGTTATGTATTATCAGTATTTAGATATTTTATGATTTTATGTGATCCAAATAATTTTCTGTATTATGTTTGGCTTACGTGTCATCTGCAAGTTACTGCAGTCATTCGGTGAGCTAAAAAAAATTTCCGGTTTAGCTTGTCACAGCTAACTCGTGAGTAACATAAACTGCGAATGTCAAATGCGCAAATGTGAAGGGGTTACCGTATTAGGAGTTACTGTATTTTAGTTTTTAGCTCAGCGTCTCGTGGTTGAAGTGATTTTTGGCTGTGAACAGGAGCAAAGCTGTGTGTTGAAAGGAGTTCTTGGTGACCACGGAGATGTGACCAGGTCGAGGTGAGTAGTATGTTTCCTAGGACTTCATTGTTGGCATTTTCCCCGCGTCCCAGGCTGCCAGTGCTTTTCCGGTTCCCGCTTTCTGTGCTTCGGGGTCACCGTAGTAACCAGGGCGTGCTCTTACGACAGGGCACGGCCCCGCAGATGGCAGAGTCACCTGACCACTCAGGAGGCGGGGCCGTGCGAGTCTGATCACTGCCCCTTTCTCCGCGCAGGGAACAAAGCCGGTGTCTGAGCCCCCGCTAGCTCCCCCGGTGTCTGAGGAGGAGGAGGAAGAGGAGGAGGAAGAGGAGGAGGATGAGGAAGAGGACGACGATGACGAGCCGCCCCCGGCCATTGCGCCCCGACCAGAGCACACCAAGTCGGTAAGGGTACCTCCCTCCATTCCCAGCCTTGCAAACGTATTGCGTGTGTTCATCAGCTTCTGAAAGGATGTGAGAGGGAGCTAACAGACCGCTAATAACAAGTGCAGTCTGTAAAGCTAACAGACCGCTAATAACAAGTGCAGTCTGTAAAGCTAACAGACCGCTAATAACCTGTGCAGTCTGTAAAGCTAACAGACCGCTAATAACCTGTGCAGTCTGTAAAGCTAACAGACCGCTAATAACCTGTGCA
>JABFEB020000002.1:2346041-2367302 GCA_019775895.2 Stomatorhinus ivindoensis | reverse complement strand
GTCTGTAAAGCTAACAGACCACTAATAACCTGTGCAGTCTGTAAAGCTAACAGACCACTAATAACCTGTGCAGTCTGTAAAAATGCTAATAATCTGCCACCTAAAGCTAATGAGCCACTGAGGAATATTTACTGTGATTGGCAGAGATTCCTGTCACAGCAGAATAGGCCGAAAACTCCAAATGGGACCAGCTGCAGGAAAAACAACTTCTGTGCAGCTTGAGAATTAACTCACCATCCCAGAACCGCTTATATGTGAACTGAGGCCATTACAGGACAGCGGGAGTAACACATTCTGTGTATGAGGATTTACATGATAAGCTCTCAATTATGCTGATATGGGGACAGGGTTGAAGGCTGGAAAATTGGTTTATTGCTGCTGATTTTTTAATGGACGGCTTTTTTTTTTGCTACCTCCCTTTCCTGATTTTATAATGCATTGAATTATAAAAGTAAAAGCAGCTATCATCTCTGTAGTCAGGGAGTTACGGTGATTCAGCCGGTACAGCGAGGGTTAGCACTGCGGTCAGTGATGAAATGTTGGGAGAGGCCGTGACCTCGTCCTTTTTGTCCCTTCAATGCCTTCTGGTAATATGCCTTCATCCATCTTGCTACCGTGCAGCCATTACAGATTTTCCAGGGTGGGAGGCTCTCTTAGGCTGTACAGAGGAGGGGAAAACCCTGGATGGGATGCTAGTTCCTCGCAAAGCCCGTATATGTCATGGTCTGGTTTACAGATGCCAACACACTGCGAGCAAACAACAGAACATATGGAGACATTACAAATTCCACACACAGAGCAGAGATTCGAATCCCAAACCTTGCAGGTCTGAGGCAACAGTGCTACTTACTGAGCCAACGTCATACCTTCCCCTGATGCTACCTGCTTTTGCGAATTCAAGCTAAAAAGCTTGCTCGTGGGAGTTTTACTTACACGAAAACGTTCTGAGGGTAGAACAAAAAATGACTGGTTCAGAGAAACGACCAATGAGATTATAGAGGAGGTTGGTCCAAGTAACTAGAAGAGGCAGGACCAACCAATCAGATGTCTTCATCCAGCCTCCTCTAGTTGTTTGGACCCACCTCCTCTACCGTCTGATTGGTTATCTCACTGAGCCAGTTATTTTTCATTCTGCCCTCAGAACATTTTCATGTAAGCAAAACTGCCATGAGTTGAAAGCTATCTCATAGAAATAGCAAACAAGCATCTCCCACAGTGATTGTGCTTTGTGTTTTGTGACCCACCCTGCTCTCCCCACAGATCTACACGCGCTCGGTCATGGAGCCACCAGCCCCCCCGGCTCCCGTGAAAGAGGTAGTCATCTCGCCGGAGTCCACACCCCCCAAGACCACCGCCAGCAGCCTCTACCGCCAGACGGATCGGCAGAAGAAGAAATCCAAGATGACAGACGAGGAGATCCTGGAGCGACTGAGTGAGCCTCCTGCCTCTGGCCGTCGATAATCTCTGCTTCTCTCCCGCCTGTATGTTCCTGTCAGTTCACCCCCCTGCGTGAAGCTGGCCGTGGAAAATCAGCAATACATACATATAATAAATGCTAAACTGAAATACTTTTGTATATTTGCACTTTTAAAGTCTCATGCATTCAGGGTTGTTATAATATAGGGGTGGAGCCATAGAGGCATTGGCTGGAGCTGAAAGCTGATTGGCCCCCAGAGTGCCGTCTCCCCTGTCACTCACTGATTCAAAACATATCATTGGCTAATGATAAGCTTGGCGCCTTTTTAGACAAGAACTGCCTCTGCATGCATGAACTATCCAAGTACTCCTCATGCCTAGTCGTTTCCTTTTTGCTAGTAAGCAAACAGCTTTAGAGTCCAAATGATGTAATTTGTGGAATTCTCCAGGCCTTGAATGTTAACCTGCCCAGCCAGGTTTGTGCTGATGCTAGTAACTGGCGTATAGGGTCTCTGCTCCCACTGCGCAGGAGTGGCCCAGGTAACTACTGCCGTCTCTTGTTCTGCTTTCAGGGACCATCGTGAGTGTGGGGGATCCGAAGAAGAAATACACACGTTTCGAGAAAATAGGACAAGGGTACGTCAGTGTCCGCCAACGCGCTACAAAAGCAAGTGTTAAGCTGGCGCTACGGTTAGCGAGATAACGGAGGGGGCTGACAGTATTGGGGCCTTCGTTCGAGCGTAAAGTGATAAATTCAGCTACCGTGAGACCCCACTTCACATCCTGTTTTCCCAGCTCCGCCTCACAGATTCGACATTAATCGCGCGCGATCGTCGGATCTGCAGCCGTCTCGCATGTAACGTGCAACTCGTCTCGTGGGGAAAAGCACCATCGACCGTTCTTTAAGACAGAGCCGCGCGCCTGCTTTCTCGAACGAGGCATCTGTTTGAGATAACAAGTAATCGTAATAAATTGAAAGCAGATGGTCACATACCATTTGATGCATGTTGCGTGCCATTTTATATATGATGTGGTTCAGTGGGTTAGGATGCAGTGCCTGTGATTGAAAAGTCACTGTTTCAATTCCTGTGGCCAGCAGTCATTTCACCACGGAGTCCTTGAGTAAGACCTTTAACCTCCAAGCGCCCTAGCTGCTCATTGATTGTTTGACTGCTGCGGGGACTGACGTCTCTTAATTAAGTACATGAACATATCAGAATTTGGTGCCCTCAGAGTAATCTGGATGCAGTTGGCGAGTTTAAGTCTATTAGCAAAAACAATGCTAAAAGGAAAGGGGGCTGTATGATTATGGATGTAGAATTTTGAAATGGATGTAGGGTTAGAAGTGAGTACCAGCTTAAATAGAGCAGCGAAAAACCACAATAAGCCTGAGTCATGATGAGTAGGTATTGCAGAGTTTATATGAGTAATGTAATTGGATATAGGCAGCAAGCAGCGTGTATTTTTTGGCTGTGTGGAAGAATAAAGCGTCCTCATTCAAGGGTGAGGAACTGCTTTTGTTTGGAGTGTTCTGCTGGACATAGGTAAGAGGCTGAGGAATCGCTGCTGGTGAACACGGCTGCCCTAGCAGATGTAAATGAGATCTTCCCTCGGTGTGGCGTGATGCTGAGCTGTTCGGCAGAGTGGGGGTTGGGGGGTGGGGGGTGGTGGGGGAGGGTTGGCCAGGATGGCTTTGTAGGTCAGCTTGCAGCCGTAAGGAATGTTGGCAGAGGAACTTTGAATGCCACACATGACCTGTGTGTGTAGTTTGTATGTCCTTCCCACATCCGAGAGGTTTGCTCCGTATAACTGGAGTTCCGTAAATGGCCGTTGTGTGTGTGTGTGTGTGTGTGTGTGTGTACGTGCCTGAAATGGACCAGCATCCCGTTCTGCGTGTACCTCAGCCTTCTGCCCTGAGAAACCCCAACGACCCCCCCATACATAATATCCATCGATATACACACGTAATTTACCTGCCAAAAACATAATACGCATCCGGAAGTTTGACGCATCTCTCCTGGCAGGGTGCCAGATGACAGCAGTTACGGAGAATGAGCTGGGAAGGTCAGTTAACGGTGGAGTGAGAAATGCGTGTTCCTGGTGATGAGGCGGGTCGTTGCGGAAATGGCGCAGGCTGATGTGATAGCAGGCCGACTCTGGTGTAACAGACTACCGGCCTGTGTAGAGGCACTGTGTGGGTTGAGTTCTGGTGATTTATGGCTACCAGTGGCACGCTGGAGCAAAACTCAATCCCAACAAGTGCTTTACTGGAAATATATAACCCAGCCACACATGCGTCGCAGACTGGGCATGATGGTGGAAGACAATACAAAAAACATCAGTTACTGGGTATTTATTATATAAATAGGAAAACGATTCCTTTGATCAGGGCTATCTGATGTAGTGAACAACACTGCCATCTAGTGACCATGGGGTCTTATTCCCTTCTTCTCCCCCCCCAGTCACGGTCATCAGGTCGTCAAATGACAGAAGTTTGGCATACAGCACCAGCCAAAAGTTTGGATACACCTACCGATACAAAATTTTATTTGCAATATTCTCTACATTCTAGGATGATTATAAAAACGTCAGAACTATAAAATTCAATACATAGAATTATGTACTGACCTACTGACCAAAGAAGTATTAAACAAAGAAATTTCTTTTTTTGGGGGGGGGGGGGGCGGCAGCTGTGTGGATTGGAACACAGAAGGTTGCAGGTTCAGTTTCCATGGTCAGCAGAGTTATCCTACCATTGGACCCTTGACCATGACCCTTTAACCCAGTTGCTCCAGGGACTGGCTGACCTTGCTTTCTACTCTATGGCAGCTCTATGAGGTGACCAGGTTCCAGCTGTTCTTAAGAAGTTCTACCGTATGTGCTGAGCACTTGTTGGCCACTTTTCCTTCACTCTCTGCTCAAACTCCTCCAAAACTATTTCTACTGTCTTCGGGTCAGGTGACCAGGTCTTGTGATGCGACACCATCATTCTCGTTTGTAGGCAGCTTGGCGTGTCCAAACCTTTAACTGGTACTGTACTTCTTTTGGGGAATGCATCCTTATGCCTTTAAGCCAACCCAGATAGTTCATGAGACTTTCATTAAATGAATTTTGTTGAACGTTATCAGTTGAAATGACATGTCTGTTGAATAACAGCACAATAACTAGTACTTAAATTCCTAACATCTTCTCTGTGGTCTTTCTTGATGTATATATTTTTCCTGTCTTTGAAAGAATTAAACTTGTGTGTGTGTGTGTTATTTTCTCGCAGAGCATCTGGGGTCGTGTACACAGCCATCGATGTTGCCACTGGACAGGAGGTAACTCCATCCATCCATCTATCCATCCATCAATCCATCCATCGATTTTCTGTAACCACTTGTCCTATTCAGGGTCTTGGAGGTCATTGCATACGCAAAAAACATCTAATGGAACAAGCATCAGTGAGGACATATTGGCATCCTTGGTTATGATGTCACTAGCGCTTATGTGTGATGTCATTAGCATTTATGTATGATGTCATTAGCCTTTATGTACTAAACAGATAGTATTAACAGGCAGTATATTATCATTTACGTTTGACATTTCTTTGGCAGACACACTTGCTGAAAGTGAGGTATGAGCGAGGCAGATAATCCACAAGCAGCACACAGCTGTCACGTAGTCAGAGCTGTTAGCAGTCTCAGTGCTTCTATATATTATGTAAGATGCTATTTAACTGCAGCCACTGATCCTGAAGCAGACATTAGCACTGAATTGTAGAAAAGCACGAACCAGAAAATTGAGATTTTTTTTCTTTTGATTGCTTGAGATTTTAGCTTGAATGTGTTCCGCTTGCATTGTGGGGAATAGATTATTCAATTCCAATTGAGTTTCAGCAGGCTTTATAAATTTAACGAAAAGTAAATTGAAAGGTGAAGCATTGTGATCTCCGGTGTGCGGCTGGGGCGCGCAGAAGCTCGTGAGGGGTGAGGATTTAGAGCTGGCGATCTCGGACAGGTTACTGCGGGTCAGTGCCGTCAGCGGGAATCATGCCGCACATTACTGCTGCTCCTTGTCTGTCACTAAAATAAGAGCTTTGCTATAGATGTCGCTAAACTGTCACTTCATTTATGTAAAACTGATTCACTAATGCAGTGGCATACCGAATGATTATTTTTTATAACATAATTGCAACACAATAACTTATTTTTTAGAAAAGATTTTTAAACTGTCTTTATTGTTTAGAGGGACTTTTTCTAGCAGATTAGCTAAGTAAACATTTTAAAATATTTTTTATATACCGCCTTACGCACAGTGCAAAAACACAGTACAAAGCATATTGTGCCTGTTACTAAACAGTAAACGGCTTTTTTACCACAGTCTGCAAAAGCCCTTCTCTGTTCAGAACTACTATCACCGCCTTAAGTTTAAAACAAAACCTGGAAACCATTAAAGTCTAAATGTGTGAATGTAGAATGTGGGAAGTTAGAAGTGGAGGGGTGAAGTATTCCCGAGAGTGAGCGGCGCTCCTCCTGTGTGCGTCTCCCGCTTCCTGTTTTAGCATATGCACAAATTTAGCATGCTTAGCATACACAAAAACATTTTCCCAGCTCCCGCTGAAACAAGGATGGGTTATGACTGAGCTCCTTTCTCCTGCCTCTCCCTCTCTCTCTCTCTCTTTCTCCCTCTCTCTCTCTCTTTCTCCCTCTCCCTCTCTCTCAGGTGGCCGTCAAGCAGATGAACCTGCAGCAGCAGCCCAAGAAGGAGCTGATCATCAACGAGATCCTGGTGATGAGGGAAAATAAGAACTCCAACATCGTCAACTACCTAGACAGGTTTGGCTCCTCAGTCCCAACTCAAGCAGAAATGCCTGTTTTCTGGGACATTAGCCTATCAGTAACTATGGTAACAAAAACATTCGAATAAACCAGGCAAGGTACCCTTTGAAAGGCAGGAGGCATATATGTTTTCAAGGTTTTTCATGGTAATAGTTCTTAATTTGCGTCACACCAGGGTCACTGGGTTGGATTTCAGGTTTGGGATGTTGAATATATATTGGTTTTATTCAAGTTTGTGTAACCTCAGTTCAGTTTATATTGTGTAGCTGATGTGTACAAACCCCTTTTTAGGAACATCTGCTATTTTAATGCTTTCCAGCGTGTGTTATTTAATTTTTTTTTGTTGCTGTGATTGTTTGAGTTAATGAGAAACACTCCCCTGCTACCTGCCAGATGACAGCAGTATCCTCTCTGGAGTGTCTGCGTAAGGGACTGTCTGGATGTCTTAATCAGACCCCTGCCCCCCCCCCCCCCCCACCTTTCTCGGTCAGCTATCTGGTGGGAGACGAGCTCTGGGTGGTGATGGAGTACCTGGCCGGGGGATCCTTGACTGACGTGGTAACTGAGACCTGTATGGATGAGGGCCAGATTGCTTCTGTCTGCCGAGAGGTGAGCGGTAATCATCTGCTTGTCATCCTGGCGCAGATCAGAAGGGAATTATTCATCACATTTGGTGTTTTTTTTGTATACTTCACATGCCTACATCTATTTTTTATGTGTGTTTTGCTAAATAACCTCAAATTTCCCCTTTTTTTTGCTTTCTCTGTAGTGTCTGCAGGCGCTGGACTTCCTGCATTCCAACCAGGTCATCCACAGAGATATCAAGAGTGACAACATCCTTCTGGGCATGGATGGCTCTGTCAAACTGAGTAAGTCAGCATGCAGACTGCAGCTGTCCTTCTGTCACTGCTCGCATTCAGACCTCGTGCGTTGCTTTGCATTACAGATATACATTTGCGTTTGTTTATTTATGTGATGCTTTCATCCAAAGCGACTTAAAGTAGAGGGTTAAAATTTACGTTGTTAGCATAGCGCTTTACTTGTAGAGCTACTTGAGATTGTGTAATTAATTGCATGCTGCCCTTGTTAGCTTTTTGCATTGACGTTGGACTCCTTTGTTACGCCATTTCTCAGTATATCCCGAAGTGCTGTTTGCCTGAATCATTTGAGCGTGTCTCCATTCCCTCCCTGTGCAGCCGATTTCGGGTTCTGCGCCCAGATCACTCCCGAGCAGAACAAGCGCAGCACCATGGTGGGCACGCCCTACTGGATGGCGCCCGAGGTCGTCACCCGCAAGGCCTACGGCCCCAAGGTGGATATCTGGTCCCTAGGCATCATGGCCATTGAGATGGTGGAAGGGGAGCCACCGTATCTCAACGAGAATCCTCTCAGGGTAGGTGCTCCTAGGCATCAGAAATGCTCCACTGACCATGCGCACGGAAGTACTAGTCACACTTGAATCAGCAGGTTTAACAGTTTATCATCATTTTGATTGTGTGCGATGAGATACTGGGCAGCATGGTGGCTCAGTGGTTAGTGCTGCTGCCTCACAGCTAGCAGTTCCTGGGTTCCGCCCCCCAGGTCGGGCGTAGGGCCTTCCTGTGTGGAGTTCCCATGCTCTCCCTGTGTTTGCTTGGGTTTCCGTCAGGGGCTCCGGTTTCCTCCCACAGTCCAAAAGTGTGAGGATATGTTGATTGGCCCCGGCATTGCGTGCATGTGCGTGTGCGTGTGAGTGTGTGCGCCCTTATGAAAATTCACTACGGTTTCCTATGGTTCTTATGCAGTAACTATAGTTTTACTATGGTACCTCATGGTACTTTGGTACCACCCACAGTACTACCATGGTAAGACAAAGACCATGGTTTATGACCAAGATTATACTAGGGTTTAACTCTACCGAAACCATGATAAAATCATTGTCATGGTTTCTATAGTTACCCAAAAAACCACGAAAAACGGCAAACAATTGTAAACCATGGTTATTTAATCATAGTAAAACAATGGTTAATTTTCGTACAGGGCGCCCTGCGCTGGGTTGGCGGCTGCCCAGGGTTGGTTCCCGCCTGCGCCCATTGTTCCCGAGATCCCCCCCGTCACCCCAGTTAGGATTAACCTATTGTCTGATGGATGGATGGAGATGCTTACTCACAGGCATCCAATAGACTGCCAGTTAGTAGTACATTAAATAATAACAATGGGAGCATTAGACAATAAACAATGCAGACAAATGTGCAGTAAAGTAAATCACACTGCACAATAAATATCATGGAACTTTGTATCACAAAACAAATTGCGATTTTGTGGTGGTAATAAAGTGTTGACATGCCGAGTACTCTGATCTGCAATGCACTTTATTTGATTTGTTTATAGCAAGTAGTTGCTTTTTATGCCATATTATGCTGTATTTTATTTAGCTGATGGTAAAGTATTTCTGAATAGAAAACCCATTTTCACATCGCAGAATCTGCTAACATATCCCTGACCGTGGCACTGGTCGGGAGTGAATTCTCTTTCAGAATCCCTTGTGTCTGTAGAGCAGTACCATAACTGAGACATGGTGAAAGCGTGTGATTTAATGACGAGGCAGGTGGCGTGTCACTCAGCATGCACCATGTGACAGACCACTCCCAATGGCCCAGAGGTGCTGGAAATCCAAAGTGCAGCTAACGCACTGAGTGGTGAATGACAGCTTCCTCTAGCACGAGTCCTGCTGTTCGATGAAGATAAACACTCTTGACAGACGTGTGGTTGTTTCTGGGACAACTGATTATTGTAGAGAAGGAATACAAAACCAGCAGACGTGTGACGGGAGATGCCAATGATGTTATTACGGATAGTTCAGTGCAGAAATGGGTGCTGTCCCTTTAAATAAACAAACTATAGAAATTGGAAGTGAAGCAGCCAACCAAAGAGAGGCCCCCTTCCTGCAGTAATTACCTGTTGTTACCTGTCCTTCTATTCAGCTTTCAAGTGCCTTCTCTCTATGTGCCAGGTGATTACATCTGAAATGGAGACCAGCTGGGTGTTATCATCAGCAGAAAGGTTGATGGGGCGGAAATTATTATTCAGATTATTATTATTTCCTGTTGCTTCGGTGACGGCTTTAGCCAGGGATATTTTACCAGAGCAGTTTGGACTAGGCGGTTCCCTCAAGGGCGCAGTAGCCGAGCTCCTCTGGCAGCTAACAGACAGACTTCATAAACTGCTCGCACGTTTCCTCTGAATTACGGAAGCATCTAATCTCCTTGGCATTTAAACCCTCCCCGTGGAGCTGTCTTCTCAATGCCTTACACATATGCTAGAGAGTAAGACGTGAAACAGTCTGAAAGTGCACCAGGGAAGCTGATGCATGCTGTCTTGATTCTTGCTTTGCAGTGGTTTCTGTTTGCATTAATGGATGATTTTTTTTCTTGTTTGTTTCTCTGAATCTTAGTTATGTCTCTCTCGATGTTTGGGTCGTGTCTCTGATGCGAGCTTCTAAGTCGTATTCATATATCTTCTATTCCTGCAACAGTCTTGCACTTGTTATTGGTCAGTTGGTCAGTCCTAATTTGGCTGGGTTGACTGCGGTATGCGTGTGAGTTTGAGCCTGCCCGTGTTTCCGTACAGGCCCTGTACCTGATTGCTACAAACGGGACGCCCGAGCTCCAGAACCCGGAGCGACTCTCTACCGTCTTCAGGGAGTTCCTCAGTGAATGCCTGGAGATGGACGTAGACAGGAGAGGCTCTGCTAAGGAGCTTCTGCAGGTATCTCCGGTGTATTGTATCGTCTGTATAATCAGCTAGCAGTCTTTCTGCAAAAGGTTCATCGGATTTAGTGTTGGGTAAGTTATTCACAACAGGTTTGCAAAGTACAAATCCAGACCAAGGTTTTGTTTCAACCAACCAGTGTAAAGAGTCACAGTCACAGAGTACTCAACTGGTTGAAACAAATCCTTGGCCTGGATTTGTACTTTCTGGACCTGAACTTTCCACCTCTGTCTGTAGTGAATTACCGTTGTGAGTAACTTCCCCAACACCGTTGATATTGGTGTTTCCCCATTCAGAAATAATGTAAACAAGTGGCGAGGGTCTAGCAGTATTCAGCTCTCTGGATGATCCTAGTGATACTGAAATTTCCTTTAAACCACAGCTACTTCCATACTGTAGAGATTTTACACTACTTGTTCAAAGAACTGAGTGTTTTATTGATAGCAAAGCCAATCTGGTACTTTCATGTGAAATACAGCAGCTGAACTCCACTGGAAATATCTTTGGTTGGTCTTTCCACAGCCTGACCTGTCCTGACTAAGTCACCTGCAGGTGCATTTCTACATGTAAATCTAGAACAGGGGTGGGGAACCTGATCCACGGAGGCCCGGTGTGGGTGCGGGTCTTTGGGATGGCCTCTCAATCAGCCAATCACAGAGGGTCCCCAGGACTGGAGTTGAGAACCACTGTTTTATTATTGGTTGATTGAGAGGCCGTCCCAAAGACCTGCCCCCACACCGGTCCGCTATGGATCAGGTTCCCCACCCCTGATCTAGAACAGAACCTGAGCACCCAAGTAGCTTCAAGCCAAAGAAAAAACAGCTGCAGCTTTTGAGCTGAGATCTCAGCCAGGGTGTAGCTATGCGACGCTGCCAAAGCTTTGTCACATTGTCACCGGTTTAATCCAAACTGCAAGCGTCACTTTTGTACATTCTACAGTCATATCAGTCAGGAGCAGTGAAGGCTTGTCATCTGAGTCTGGTACTCCGTGCTGGATATATATGCATAGTTACATCATTTTTGGAATATTAGAAAATAGTTAAAAAGAGTGCTTTTTTTTTTTTTGAAAAGCTGACCATTTCATGTTCTTCTCCCTGACTTTTGGCGATGCATGTTTCCGTGATTCTTTTGAATAGTATGTTTCTTCACTTATTTGCTTAAATCAGTGCATTATTTCGGAAAACCATTGGATGACGTGACTCTCCTAATTGCTCTTCCCCCAGCATCCATTCCTGAAGTTAGCCAAACCTCTCTCTAGCTTGACGCCCCTGATCATAGCTGCGAAGGAGGCCATAAAGAACAGCGGCCGCTAAGGCTCGGCCGCCGGGGCGGGCCGTACGTGGGGGGGCTCGCCTGAACACGCACCGGACTTCTTCATATCCCCTGACCGAGATTTGTCTGGTGTTGGTACGGTGCCCCGGCAGGACACCGGCTCTCAGAGTCAGACAGAAAGTCACGGGCGACCTCACGAAAGGGGAGGCTACCGTTTTGTGGAACTCCTGCATCAGCCCGGAGACTGGAAGGCCTGGCCACAGAGCCCAGCTTTTACAGAAGCCATCCGGACACACCGGGGGGGGGGGATTTAAAGCTGTTTGGACTTACTCCTCTTCTGGATTCGGAAAGAAAAGAGGCAGGGACGTGTCTGCCCGTATAAACTGTGACTCTCATTCACTAGCCCATTCAGCCCAGGTTTTGGTTCCACTTTACCTCCTATGTCAGCCGGCTTCATTAAATCTTACTCCAGCATGATCATGTGACCATTTTCCAGTGTTATGGGTTAATTCGCATGGAAAAGTGGGAGGTCGTAGCCCCGTCTGTGACTTCAGGGTGTTATTCCGATAAAAGGACGGTTTCCAATTACAGCTCTAGCCATCAGTACGTTGGTGATTTTATAGCATTTTGTGTCAAACATCTCTAAAAAAATACCTTTACACATCTAAGGGGAAGAGTTCCTGTTGATCTGTCTAAAAGACAAAGGATCTTTTTTTGTTCTGAAGAAAACATATTTAATCTACTGCAGGAATTCCAAATTATATCAAGCCATTTGTACCAACTGGGGAGAGAGACGTAAAGAAAACCCACGTTTTGTACGTACGCTAAGTGTATTCAGCTGTTGGTCTGTCAGATATTTATATACCTTATTAAAGGGGTGCTATTTTTACTGATTTCTTTTCTCAACTTAGGTTACAATTTTCTGTCTGGCTAGCTTCCTGTTGCAGACGTTAAGGTGGGACAGTCAAGATGTGTGTGTTTTTAAAAAATGTGACGAATTTACGGGTTGTGCCAGTGATCGTGTGAACCTGTTTGTGACTGTACCTGATATTTCAAACGTGAGCCGGCACCGGAGTCTCGTTTTAATTTTCACGTGTCTTCATTTCCTTCCGGGCCTTTCCTTAGATATTTCATTGGAACTAAATTGCAGTATTAAGAAAAAGAAAGAAAAAAAAAAAACGCCCTCAAGAACTGTGCAATTTAATGGTGAAGTGACGCATTGGTTGGGTGTGGAATGCTATTGGTCCTTATGTCAAATGATTGACTTTTTCTCATCACTTCTTGTGTGAACTGGCTATAAATTTCAAGAATAAAATTCACCGTCTAAAATACAGAATTTTTACAACACATGGTGGCTGATGGGTCACGTCAGAAAAGATGGAGAACATTTTCCCGTCGATAGCCGGTGAGACGTCTGGCAGCTGCTCTTATGCACACTGCCTGTTTTAGACCAGCAGGGGGCAGGCTTGCGGGCAGATAGATCCCGTATGGGTGGTTCACCAGCGGGGAAGCCTCTGCTCCCATCCCCCTGCTACCACGCTCTGTCAGACATGCGCTAATGCTAGCCACGAGATGGTGTGAAAATGGTATCCCCTTGTCAAAATGCCCGTTAAGCTACTCTCAAAAAGAAAGAGACTGTTCTGCAGTATATATTTTACAGATATATATATATTTTGGTCCAGCTTAATACAGTGAAATGTCAGTCATGAAGTTTTACAAAGAATCCTGTTCCAGCCAATGTAGATAAAGCTGAGCTTCTATTAGTGTATAATAAATTGTGGTACCCCAGGTTCTGTACTGTGATGCTGTATGTACCAGTTTGGTAATCAGCAGCTGCTATACTCCGGGCCCACAGAACAAGCTCTGGCCCTGCTCTGTGTCCCTGTTGTATTGTGAGATCGCCACCCATTTGAAGAAATGAGCACAAATGGCGCCCCCACCTGGTGGAAGAAAAAAATGTTCAATGTTCAGAGTTCTCCCTCCAGTGCTCCTGTGCATCCCCATTCCTGGGCAATATGTAAGTCTGTACGTGTGATGTGAAATTCCTCCTTAAATGTGTTTGAAGAAGAACAAATCTTTAAATTATTTGAAATATTAAAGCACTGCTGATCAGTCTCTTGTACCTTAAGCAGGTTTTTACTTTTTTCTTTTTTAAGAAAAATGACTAAATTGGAGTTTTCGATTAAAAAAGATATTTCTAATTGTGGTTGAAGCAATAGAGTTTTTGAATTAAGAATTGTGCATGGCTCTGTCTTGAGTGTAATACTGACAACAATCAATACTGCAGCTTGGAAATTGGACTGAAATAGAAAACAAAACACTCCACATAATCTTTGTTTTCAATAAACTTACCTTTCATTGCAAACTATTTCAGATGTTTTTGTCCATTCAGGATAATAACAAAGGTTAAATTACGTTTTTTCAGGATTAACCAAAAGAACGTTAAACTGTACATTGGTTAATACATTGATTATTAGAAAAAAGATGTTAAATGGAATCACTGTAAGTGTTATTTCAGTAAATAACTCCTGTATTACGTGCAATGATATTATCCGTTTGTCTTCAGATATTTGCTTTAAGAAATGGCAGTATTTGTACGAAGTGATACACCAAAGGGAAGACTCTCTGTTCGCTGTTTCCCACTACGTTCATGCTGGAGGTGGCAAGGCTGTCTTTGAGTATTACGGGCCAGTCCCATTGGCAGGGTGTGGAGGAGGACCGGTGCAGCTCATTGGCCGCGTCACATGTCCGTCAGCTTGCTGGAGCTGACGAGCCGCAGGCTGACGCTGCCGGGCACGTCCTCGTTGCCTTCAGCGCCTCTCTTTTTCAGCCTCAGCCTCTGTGCCTCTGATGAGTCCTTCAGGGAGGCAGCCAGGACCACCTGCCCCATAAACTGGTCTTTCACCAGATTGCTGTTCCATACCTAGTAAGTGCAGATTCAGTAAATGCACCGCATTACCCATGCAGAATCGCTAAGATTATTTTACAGGCAGAGACCTATGCATTTTTTTTGGGAAATGAACCAGCTCGTTTTAAGGTTATCAAACTATGGATTTTGGTCCCACTGCGGTGAATTGTCTGCTATAGATGTTTTAATTCTGGACTGCCGGACAAATTTACCATGTTAAAACAGACTCCAGACAGACAGACACAAAGATAGACCCCAACAGAGAACCCAATACTTATGGAAGTGCAGTATGCAGCTGTATTATAAAATTATTGCCTTTAGTAGAAAGATACACTTCCAGGCAGAAATCTAGATGAATATAATCTGATTATTCTGTTATCTTCCATAACTATAATCCTGTACAGCAGTGATTCTCACCCCAGACAACCTCCAGACAGTCTATATTTTTCCTTCCTCCCAGGTCCCAGCACACCTGAACCAAACAGGTCTGCATTTACTGACACAATTCTGCTGTGCTGTTCTCGTAACTGTGGGTCATTTACATCACCTGCAGCTAATCTCACTCGTGGTTAATCTCACCTGCACTGTAATTGGCTTTGTGGGATTCCTCCTGTAAAATATGGCTCTGGTGTCAAAGACTGGCTCCAGTGTATTGTTCTGGACTGTGGACCGAACCGAATCTCCACCACATTCTATGATTACATAGGGGTCCGCTCCTGCAGGGTGAATCAGAGAAACATCGCTACTTTCCCCTCTGATTGGCACACACGAGTTAACCGTTGATAGAGAGTTACTGTAAAATCTGTAGTCTACAATGTATTGACATTAAAAATATGAACTATCATATTTTGTAAAATGACTTGTTTTGAGTTGTTTTAATATTACATGTATGAGGCATAATGAGGCAGGTGTTTGGCGCTTCCTAATTGGTCATGTAGGATCATGCTGAAATACAAGCTTGATAAATTGCTTTACCAGTAGTGTAATATGTAACAGCATTCTGATTATACTACCTAATCATGATAAGTGTAATAATGTATGATACGTAGAGATATACATTGAGTACTCTGCTAGATTTATGGGATTTTAGAGAAACCAATCAGCCTAACTGCTTGTCTTTTTACTGCTGGAGCAAAGCGTGAGAAGCCAGAGAAAATCCCGCCCAGCGTGACGACTCCCCCACCGCACCAGGCTCACGCGGCCTCACCCCCGTCTCTGTCCTGCTCCTCCAGCCCCTCGGCACCATGGACGTAGATCTGTGTCACCAGCCTGGGATACCCCTGGAGCCAGCTGCAGCATGTCCTGGCTGGCTTGTCCAGTGCTAGTTCCCTGGGGACAGCATCCATACACAGAACCACTTGCTTTAGTTTCATTTTACTTCTTTCATACCTTATCCTTAATTATATAGTGTGGAAGTAGTAATCTTGCCCCCCCCCCCCCCACTAGCAATCTGAAGAAATATGGTGGTCTGTTTCATGAACCAGGATTTTTTACTTACAGCCGAGGTACCTTACCTGCAGCCAGAATAAGCATCGGTAAATATCCTTAGCATGAATTCTCCCAGAACCCCTGGTCTAAATGTCGAAGGAATGACAACGTAACGGCCTTTGGGAAGAGTCTTCCTCATGAACACGGTGCGACTGTTTATGTAGGTGGAAGCTGCTATGTTCTGTTGGGTTATGATGTTGTGTATCCTGTACTTCCTGTTAAGCTCCACCTGAAAACAGACAGATAATATTGATCCTTGTGGGAGTTTTACTTACAATTTTCTGAGCGCAGAATGAAAGATGATTGGTTCAGAGTGATAACCAATCAGATTGTAAAAGAGGAGGGGCAAGACATCTGATTGGTTGATCCTGCCTCCTCTAGTTGCTTGGAGCCATCCCATCTACAGTCTGATTGGTTATCTCTCTGCACCAATCATTTTTCATTCTGCCCTCTGAACATTTTTTATGTAAATAAAACTCCTATTAGCGAGATAGATCATAAGGCCCCATTTAGTTATTAATCAATGTCCTTTTGAAGGACATTTTACATTACTCATTGTCAGGGTCAGCCCCTGTTGTCACACCCTGTGTCCCTTCCCCTTTTGGCCAGCAGGTGTTGCTGGTCATCCCGTTCTTCATGTTAGTCTTTGTTCTCTACCCTTACCTGTCTGACCACGTGGCTCCACACATTGAGCATGTGGTTGCCTGTGATCCTTGTCCTGTGTTTGAATCCTGCCTCCTCTGTTTTTGTATCTTGCTCCCTAGTGTTTCATTTGAGTTTTTATAGTTCTTGTATCTGGTGATTTTGTATTTGGTTTAGTTCCTTGTGCCCCTGCTTGTGTCTTTACCTGTCTGTAATTCCCCAGTGTTTAGATTCTGTTTCCTTGGTTAGTTCTTAGTTTCCCTGTTTTAGTTCCTTTGAGTTTATTAGTTTCATCTGTGCCCCGTTTTCCTGGTCTTTGTTAATTAGCCTCACCTGTCCTGTGTTAGTCTCGTTACCCCTTTATTATTTTAGTTCCTGCTTCTGTTCGGTTCCCCAGTGGTTCATTGTTGTTCGATGTTTTATTGTGAAGGTTCTATTTGTGCTTGAGTATCTGTTTTTCTGCCAGCAACACCAAATATGAATTAAGCATTTCAGCTAAAGATTGTAGACAACAGTTGTGCCCATAAAATGCAGCAAATACCTAAGAGCGTTAGTTCCCTTTTGCCAACAGGTTTGCTACAGTGAAGTTCACTTTCAAAGAGCTCTCTAGTAGAGCTCTTGCTGTATTAAATAGTAAAACTACATGAATTGAAATATAGAGTCAAGAGCAGAAGAAAAAATACAGCTTTAATCAATGCTCAGTTCTTTAACTGGATCATTAATTAGAAAGCTAATGAATGATAATTGTGGATTTCATCTTTTCACTAGGTTTCAGAAATTAAATGTATTGAGGCTCACTTGAAAATACCTACAACAAACATAAGTTTCTCATCTTGTTTCTAAAAAAGAAAATGAGGCAGTTTGGTGTTTTGTGAGTGCCAGGGCTTACTGCAGAGTTCACTCCATTCTGCCACGTACCTTAAAAACAGCAAAGCCAATGGTGAGATTGTTACCCTCGCCCGCCGGTCTGTGCACTTTCGTATCTCTCTGCTGAAGGGATATCAGCACGTCATCTTCCTCTTTCACTACGTCAAAAATATACTGACGTATAAAAGAAGATGGCCCATCAACTCCATGTTTGCTACTGTGCTAAAGTCTTCACCAGTCAAAATTTCATTTAAATGACATTCATGTTGCGGCAAAACTATGATTTTCTGTCTGCCAAAGCGTGCTAGCTTAGCCATTTCAAAGTTATGTGTCTGCAGAATGAGAACGACCAAGAAACTATCGAATATACCCATGATTCAGCCAATACCATACCATGTTTGGCTAATTAGTTACAATTATTTAACAAGTGAAGTTAATTAATTAAATTAGTGAAAGTTACTGAATACATGGAATGGCTAGAGTGTCCCTGAGGTTTCACAACTGAAACGGTGTTCTTTTAGCTGTCCAACGAGATATTAGTAATACAGTCATCAGTCATTTTTAGTGTGTGTGTTACACACACAAAATGTTAAATATGCACTTACTAGACAGATAAAAAGCTTTAGACATTCTCTTTGACTAAGACTTTCAGACTGAAATAGAATGAATAGGATCAGTGATGGCAACAGATTCCGCAAGATAGTTGTCATGGTAGCATGAAGACCTGTGGGTTCTGGAGGAAGCTTTGCCCGTGGTTCATGCAGCCGCCACAACGGTTCTTCAGGGCCTCCGCATGCCTGACCCAGCTGCCGAAGAACGCCACCTCGCTCCACGTTTTGTGGAAGCTCAGGAGGGAGGTGTTGATGAGGCGGCACGTATCGACGTCGGAAAAGTGCGTACACCAGTCATCAAACTCCATCCTGCGGAAAGAGCAAGGAAGCCTATTCTACAGGTGTACTTACCTTCTCTGTAAACTACGCTGACATCACCAGAAAAACTGGCTCAGTACTTCAATAAATTTCACTGTGATCACTTTCACATTATAAAAAATACTGCAGCCAGCTTTTTATCTAGTTAAAATAAGTTAAATGTATTATGTTAAGCGTTGACATGTCCTGTAGATTTAAGTTGCATTCAGACTTTTATATACTGCCATTAACATTTATATACAGTCATTAACTAGATTACTAACTGCTCAGAACTCTGGGGCTGGTAGATACCAATATTATTCATCTGCTTTTTTCACGATAGCCAGCTTAAGCATGACTTTGTCTCCAATTTCAGCCTGAATTATAATTTGTATGCTGTTGCTCCCAGTATTGGCTCCAAGCCCCCACGACCCTGCTGGACAATCGGACGTGGAAAATGGATGGATGGAGAAACAATTTGGATGTGTTTCATAATGTTAAAACAGAACGTGACAAGCAAGGAAAAGCGCCGTAGCATGCAGAGACCGTTTACCAAAATTCCCCATCGTTTGCTACTGTGATTCCCAGATACTCCCGATCAGCTTCTCCTATCTTCTGCCACTCCTTGGAGCTGTAGAAACAACAGAAAGTAATATGCTATTGAGACAGAAACTGGGAGTAATGACACTTGGTAGAAATGCACAGTACATTGCAAAAGCCATAGGCTCAGAAAAGTATAAATGTCGGAGTAAAAGTATGAATTATTGTCTGTAAAAGTGTGGTAGAGTAACCATATCAAGCCCTTTCCTGAAGTCAACCCAGTATACCAGTATACCCATGTATCATACTGTCATGACCCGCTTGTCAGAGCCTCCTGTGTGCCACGCCCCCCTCGTTACCTAGTGTCTGCTTCCCAATGGAAACCAGCTGTCGTCTATTACGTATCCAATTGTCTTGTGCTTTTAGTCTGTGTCTCAGTCAACCCCAGTCAGGTCCGTCATTTTGTAAGTCTTTTCGCTTTGTTTGTTTGCCTGCCTTGTTTTGCCCAGTTTTACATTCGTTTTGTCCGCTCAGTATCCCGTGCTTTGTTTTCTCGTTAATAAATCCCCTGTTTAAGACTACGCTGCCTCCAACCTGCTTCCTGCTTGCCCGACCGGCAGCGCGGTCGTGACACATACCTTGTATGGCTAGTCAATACCTGGTTAACTTTTTAAAACTAATTGAATTAATTAAGTGAGCCATCCAACAAAATATCTGTAACTTTTTGGAGAACAGAAGAAATTAATTTGTAATTGATTTTTATTCTGAGCAAACATACACTTACTACCCAGATAAATAGTTTTAAATTTTTTCTTTGACTGCTTACAACTTTTGCCCAGTACTCTATTCAGATTCTGTCTCATGGACCATTCCATTCAGTCTTCCCCCAGAGGAATCTGCCCTGCCTACCTATCGCTCCATGGACCGTTCCATTCAGTCTTCCCCCAGAGGAACCTGCCCTGCCTACCTATCGCTCCATGGACCGTTCCATTCAGTCTTCCCCCAGAGGAATCTGCCCTGCCTACCTGTCGCTCCATGGACCGTTCCATTCAGTCTTCCCCCAGAGGAACCTGCCCTGCCTACCTATCGCTCCATGGACCGTTCCATTCAGTCTTCCCCCAGAGGAACCTGCCCTGTCTACCTGTCGCTCCATGGACCGTTCCATTCAGTCTTCCCCCAGAGGAACCTGCCCTGCCTACCTGTCGCTCCATGGACCGTTCCATTCAGTCTTCCCCCACGGGTTCCTCAAACGGATCATGGGAAGTTTCTCCGGCTTCAGACTGGCTTCCAGTACACCTTGTCTGAGCCGAGCCTTCCGGACGGCTGTCACAGAGTAGGCGTGGCCTTTCACCAAACCGCTGGGCAAATGCATTTCCATCTCGTCTGGGGATGCCTGAGACAGAAGACATGGTCACCTGTGTTGCTGACCCATTTTCAGATGGATTCATGTGAAAAGTGCAGTGTGGGGTTTCAGAACTCGATTCCCCATAAGGTTGTCTTAAAAATATACTTATGAATGACCAATGGGATCACTGGGGATTGTTGGAATCAAGTGTGTTGGCATCATTTTAATCATCTGATTTTCAGCAAGGGTGCAAAATTTTCTAATGGTCACTGAACTGATTTTGCTTGAAAATATGAATTCTTCAAAAGGGCATTATTTACAACTTACTCTGTAAATTAAAAAAAAAATTCTGCCCCACAAGAACATTGACCATCAGCATTTTAGACAGCATATTACTTATGAATCACATATAAAGAAAATGTATATTAATGAACAGAATACAAATATCTATCATTTTATAATAGGCAAAAAAAATGTAATGCATAAGTTTAATGGCAGGACACTGTAGGATTTCATCTTCCCACTCAAACAAAATAGACAAATTATCCTGCACATGGCGGCAGTCCAAAGTAATGTTGCATGAACTTTAGGGCTCCCTGAATTGGGGGGGGGGGGGCTCCTAGCCCCTGTCGTTTTAGGGCTCTGCTCAGGGTCTGGAGCAACCAGCAGCTTTTGTATAGTACAGAGAAGGTTCATTATGATATCCTGTAGCTATCCTATGATATCCTTTAGCCATACTATGATATCCTGTAGCCATCCTAGGGCTTTACAGTATGATCTGCAGGAAGGATGGCTTAACATGCTGCTGATTGAGCTGCACCTGCCTTCATGAATAAAGCGCATGCACCTTAATGGAGCAGCTGATGATGCCGCCCCACTCAAACACTTTGAGAAGGTCTTCAAAGAGCTTCACCCGGGCTGCCGTCTCGGTGGCATACTTTCCCTTCTCGAGGTCGATGGACTCAGCCACCGCCCCGGTGAAATCCACAACGGCGTCTGCCGTATTTCCGCCGTCTAGGGACTCGTAGCACAGTGACAGCCTGGGATGAACAAGCAGGAGCAGCAGATGATTTACATCATCGGGGATGTGGACGTAGATTATTGGGGATGTGGATTTGCATCATTTGGGATGTGGATGTACATCATCCGCACTCACATTAACATCATCCGCACATCATCCGATTTACATCATCGGGGATGTGGATGTACATCATCGGAGATGTGGATTTACATCATCCGCACTCACATTAACATCATCCGCACATCATCCGATTTACATCATCGGGGATGTGGATGTACATCATC
>JABFEB020000002.1:2330040-2340358 GCA_019775895.2 Stomatorhinus ivindoensis | reverse complement strand
GTGTGTGTGTGTGTGTGTGTGTGTGTGTGTGTGTGTGTGTGTGTGTGTGTGTGTGTGTGTGTGTGTGTGTGTGCATGCGTGTGTGTCGGTGGGTGGGTTTGCATAGATCACATTTGAGGACTAAATTGTCCCCAAAGTGTAGTAAAACCTGAAATTTCCCTACTTTTGGGGATGTCTTTTGAGGTCCCCATTTGGGTAACCTCAGTCTTATAAACCTTTCTGAATGCAATCAAAAAAGTAAAAATGTCAAAAGTCTTGTTTTTGGGTTGGTTACTTACGGTTAGGGCTGGGTAGGGGTTAAGGGTGTCGTGATTGGAATTAGGGTTTTTCCCACAGAAATGAATGGACGGTCCCCATTTAGATAGGAAGACCAACTTGTGTGTGTGTGTGTGTGTGTGATATCCAATTAATGAGCTAGAAGACTGCCAAAGCTGCAGGTGTTGTTTCTGGTAAGTACTATTATTAATTCTGTGACAAAGACAGATTGCTGCATTTACCTTTGTGAGAGAAGTGGTCTCCCAATCGATGCCTGCAGAATTTGCTGTGGTGCAGCAGAAATGCCTTCCTCTGCAGATTTCCAAAACAAACCCAGTGACCTCATGCCAGTGATTGCTGCTTGCTGATTGGTCTGATTGATGCCACACCAAGGATGCTTCATTTAATCTCATTTTCTTTCTTTCACATTACCAAAACAATATATACTCAAAAAAAGCTTGATCTGTATTTTCATTCAGAACAATTGCACAGTAACAGGTTACTATGTATTAGACGCTTATAAGCATGTCTATACAAACGATTTTGGAGGCTCACACTAATGGCTCATGCCTTACAGTGCATGTGTTAGGAATTTTGCACACATTTTGAAGCTTGTGCTAGAATCTGATTAGTATAATGAAGTCCATATGTGCATGCTTAGGCAAAAGCATCCTGACAGTGTTACAAGTCCCTCATGATGTCATCATGCTGAGAGACCAACAGTATCACCTCTGCTGATAATGAGAAGGTTCTCTGCTGAACTCAGACGGGCCACTGGCAGATAGGCATGTTTTACTTTTTAACCTTTTTGATCTATTTTAACTTGTGTGACTGAGTTAGTTTTGTCGCTTGGATCTGTGTTCAGTGCTAAAGTCCCCTTTTGTTAAGTTGTTAATGTCTTAATGATACATGTATTTTTGGTCATTTATTAGTAAATAGAGCAGAAATAGCATGATTGCACAACATTCCACATATTCACAAACAAAAAAAGGATCTCTTGTTCTGTGAATCTGTTTCGTGTTGCGAAAGTTCACAACAGCAATTTGCTTGTTTGAAGTTAGTGTCAACTGAATCTGCACCCATTTAGGCATGTATAGGCAGAAACAAGAAAAAATGTCTGATGTAATCTTGATTTTCACTTTAATTGGCTCCCCCTGACACTTTCCAGATTTAACGAGGAACATTACGTCTTTATTCAGCGCTAACCCAAAAGTATTTCGAAAATATTTACATGTGTCAAGATATATGAGCTTAGGACCAGAAATCATTCAACACTCTAACAAAGTCTAATGAATGAGCTCATCTGGTGGAACAAGAAAATTCCTCATGCCAAAAATATTAACTATATTGATTTAATCTTCTATAGCTATCACTTACTAGGTTACCAGACATTTTAAATATATTTGTGCATGTTTTAATGTCCATAATTATCTAATAGCATTATTTAATAGAGTAAAACTTTATGTACTCAAATTTTTATAATGACATTGATGCCGTTGATTTTCGTAAGGAAATGTGTTCAGTGCTCTAATGCTGTTCTGTGTAATTCGCCAGGGAGAAAAGAAGTGTCATATTTTTGGTTTGTTAGTGAGTGACAGAGTGCTGGGACGACGCTTAACGGTATCACACTGCGTGTGTGAAACAGAAGAACGACCCTAATGTTGTGCTTGTCCAGAGCAGGCCCTCAGAATGCAGCCTAATTAAATCGCGACACATTTGACCCCCCCGATGCTGAACTGAACATGTCATCGAACCCAGCAGACGAAAATGTACACTTGACCTACGTGAAGCATCTTAATTTCAGAACTGTGCTGTATGCTTATTAACCCTTTAATTCAACAGAAATTCTAAATAATTTATTTCTAACTTTCAAAAATGTATACTTTCATATGTCTCATACATATACATACACTGTGTGTGTGTGTGTGTGTGTGTGTGTGTGTGTATATGTCTTACTATACCATTGTCTTACTATAACTATATATATATATATATATGTGTGTGTGTGTGTGTGTGTGTGTGTGTAAGACAATGGTATAGTAAGACAATGTATACTTACATGATGCTTTTAACAGAAGCAATTTACAGCAGAGACAAGGATTACAATTTATATAAACTCCCAGGGATTAACCATTTGATTGTCAGCACTTTTTAAACAATTCATTTTCCATTCTGCTCTGAGAATCATTCACATGTATTTGAATATAATGTACAGAAGATTTTAAAATGTTTTTAATGTGAGATAAACCCTAGTGGCAAAAAGTATAGAAACTTCCAATTTTTAGAGATTGCAGAACTTTATTTCAATTACTCCAGTTATTTATTTAATCATCTAATGTATGATATTTGTAAACACATTTTAGTTGTTTATAAACATTATCGCCAATATTTGTGTCATAGATTTTAAAGCATAATGCCAAAAATGCTAGGTGTTTCAACAATTTTGGCCACTGGTGCTTATGAGTGTGTGTGTGTGTGTGTGTGTATGTGTGCGTGTGTGCGTGCGCGCACATTTATACATTTAGACTGTAGAATGTGTTTTAAACTACGAGTAAATCTAGTAAATACTTAAATACTAATAAATCGCCTGATCACATGTTGCTGTACAATATAAAACATCTTCTTGGTCGTCATAATTACTTCCACATTTAAATGAGAGGGTCACTTACCACCTTTTGTAAAAATCTGTTTTCTGGTCGGGCGAAGATGTGGCAGCGGCCGCGAGATGATGCCCCTTCCCTTTGCTGGGCACCTCTGGCTTGGACTGATCGGACAGCCCATGCGAGCCGGAGCAGCCTCCTCAGTTTGCGAGAGCAGCAGAAGGACCTGCCTCAGATCGAGCTGAGGCCCTTGGGAAGCCCGTGCGTGTGCCTGCGTACAATGTGTCTGGGGGAGTGAGGGGGGCTCGCTGGCTGGTATTTTCCACTCCCCGTAAATGGCCCATGTTCCTAGCAGTGCTTTAATAAGGGACCTCTTGGCAGGGCTGTTAAGGGCTTTGAGATACCAGTGGCCGGTCGCACTTTGAAACTTTGTGCCTTTGAAACCAGGGAAGCGTGGAGTGAAGCACAGGGTGCAGCAGCAAATGCAGTTTAATTTGTGTGGGACAGACACTGACACTACACCAGAACTGCACCAGAACTACACCAAAAGCAGCCTCTTTTGGGTTTGCTCATATGCCTGACGGCTACAGAGACTCACTCCAATTCCCATAATCCCCTGGGGTGGGACCATACATCAGTAGAATTCCTGGGAAAATGATGCTCTCCTCACCCCACTCCACACACACAAGCACACATATTTACTCCTGTTTTATGCACTAAAGAGGACAGGCTGTGAAATTAAAAATAAAAATACATTTGAAAAAAATCTCGATTGTAAGATGTCTTATTTCCTCCAAAGACAAATTACTTAAAAGGTTGAACATCGCATAACACTTTTGGCACCCTCAGATTAGCAATATTTCGTTTTTACTTTGTAACACATTCATAACGCATATACCGCGCTAAATAATAAAATGCATCTTTTATCTCTATCTTCTACAACTGAATACGGTTACACAGATTGTTGCAGACATCAACTGTATCTATTTATTATATCAAATATAACTGAAATAAATGTGACACGGAAACATACACACGCACGGAAAGTCTTTTTTTATTGTACTGTAATATATTTGGACTGTTTCTGGGTATTTAGCACTTTTCTGTTCTCATAACTACCCATCCTGTTTCACGGGTACATCATGAATAATCCCATACATAACTGCACGCACGTCCGGAGTAATTTACAGTCTTTTGTGTGCTCATAACTGCGCAATCTTTTTCGCACGTATAGCGACGTCAGTGTGTACATGCAAATCGTATTGCATCTCATAAGAGATGGACATAGTAATCATTAGTCTTTATATCTTTACATTTATAATACATATATTGCGCTAATGTCATGCCAGGGTAATTTTAAGGACATACATTAATTAATTTGTCTTTTAGCCCTGATTGAACTTTAAAACTTTAAAACAATTTAACACCTATTGTTACTGTAACCAGATGTTTGTTTAGACAATGGAATCTGATATTTCATATATGTTCATAATTTACATAATTCAGCCACAAGACTCCTCTACCTTTTGGAAATTAGTTCGGAAATACCCTACAGTTACAGACATCAAGGAAATGTATGTATTTATTCTATCAAATACTTTCGGGAAACTGAAATCGCAATTGCCGAAACAAGAAAAAAGGGGGATTCGGTTGTATTTCATATTATGATATATTAACGCACGTATTTTACGATTCCTCAGACCACACTGTTAGAGAAAAGTTTGTGCAGACCCGCGGCTGAAACCGTGAGACTCGCTTTCATTTGCAAAACAATAGGTGTTGATTGGCGCTGATGAGGGGGCCGTCAGCTTGTATGGAGGGGGAGGGGGAGGGGGGGTCCACGTGAGGTGCGTCCGAGAATTTTCGTAGCTTCATGGATTCATTAAACACAGCAAATGTAATTGCACTGAGCTACGAATGTGGTTGTGCACAGCAAATTCAATATGTGAAATGGCTTTAGTACTAAATTAGTTTCTTAAGGTTCAGAAACAATTGTTGGGGCCATGTGTGAATGTTTGGGTTAGGACTCTGTACCTGTGATCTGACGGTTGCTGGTTCAAGTCCCAAGGTCAGCAGAGTGATTGTGTCATCGGGCACTTGGGCAAGGCCCTTATCCGCCAATGCTACAAGGACTAACATTGCTATCTCTTTGGATCAAAGCTACTGCTAAATATATAAATGAAATTCTTGAGGCCTGTTCATTAGAATAAGTGTTTTGATCAAGGGTGCTGCACAATCTGAGAGTGATTACCAAGGACAGACTGATCTGTCTGCTCTGCCGTTGGAAAGGAAACCACAGTTTAGTATGCTTTTGTAGAATATTTCCTACATTCCAATACCCTATGGTCCCAAATTAGGGTTAGCTGTATAAATAAACAAACAAACAAATAAATAAATAAATAAATAAATAAAAGAAAATTTTAAATGAGTCTGTTTAGGCCTCTGCATATAATAAGAACATTAAATGAACTACCATAAAGCAGAAACAAGTCAAGTATGTTTTCTTCAAACTGGATGTTCACCATATGTGATTCTGCAAATCTGACTGTGAAGCCAAGGCTTGCTAGTAATCACTTCTCTCATCCACCAGGCACTTTCTTGTAATTAAACTTGTTTACTCTTTACATCTTCTATTTTTATTATCCTGTGAACTGGAGTTGTACACTAATTAATCCGAAAATATTCGAAATGTGCGGGAAATAACATCATTGAACAATGTTCTAAACATTCCCACGCAAGTTCTCCTGCAGTGTGGTCTCACTCAGCAAGTGCTCATGACCTGAAGGTTGTGTCAAATCCATTAGCTAGCAGAGTATCATAACACCAACCTACTTGGATACCAGCTTACCCTGTTCTCTGAGTCCCTCTTGTATACCACTTTGGACATAAGCGTTTCCTAAATAAATGTACCAAAAACTCCTGTAGGTCAGTGCGTCTTTACAGAAATGTCTTGTTCCATATCTTTAGTATCAGTCTTGCTGCTACAAAACTAGAAAAGCACAGAGATTCAGCTTCCTGTATCAGTGGTTTCTTATGGAAGAAGCAAACACCCTTTCTCATATAGAGGCAGGGAATTTTTTTCTTTGGTCTCCAAAAAGATGGAATCAGTTTGCAGTCAGAGAAAGGCAAAAAATGCCTGAATGTAGACAGAGTACAGAGAATCTCCCAAAGTCAAAGAACACAGCTTTAGGGGATTGTTGGGTATGGATGGGGAGTTCACATCACAGGTGAGTAAAAAGATTAAATCGTTTCATTGGAAAGGAGCCATATGTCATGTTGTTTAACAACATTCCACACAAGATTTTTTTTCCCTTTGTATTGCAAAACAAAGGGAAATTGGGTGCCTTGATCTAAGCTTCTGCCCTTGTACACCTCAGGGAGTAACTGGAAATGATAATGAGTTGGTTTACACCAACATTATTGCCCTCAGCACTAATAGGAGTCGGAATGGCCGCCCTGCACTAGTACTGCACTATAGACCATGAACCTTGGCTCATGCCAAAGGCAGCTGTTTGAGATACATAGATAAGCCATTAGGAAGTCAGATGTGCCGGGAAATGAGGAGGACCTTCACTTGCTTGTCTCAGAATTCAACACTGAATATATATTATTTTTGTTTGCCATTTTCACTCATGATTCTATGTATGTACGGTCACTTCAGAAATGTGTTAAAACATCTAAAAACCAAGAAACAAGATGGTGAATGGAGTATATTAAAGACAATAAGGTATTAGGCAGTGGATGTGCAGCTATACTGAAAGGACTGTCCTGTAATTGGCTGATTTTAGTGTGCACCAGGCCATCTTGTTTTTAGCACTCTTCTCTTCTCTGGGGGGCTCATTGTACTGTACAAAAATTCCATTTGTTCCCCCTACATCCTCTTTACCCAGAGCATCTCTGTGTCAGACATTCCATGCAATAGAACTGAAGGTTCAGTCATCGTCATCATCGTCATCAAGTCCATATTACCCCCACGTTTTCAGTGTTTCCAGTCCCTTGTGAGAATCCTGACCCCCCCCCCCCGCCAAATTCCAAAAGCCCGTCTTTCCCCCTCCCCCTGTCTCGACTCCGATCTTCGGCTTACAGGAGCCTCCCAAACCTCATGCCCCGTGGGTTTGTGGTGGGTTCACCGAAACGTCCTTCCTTTCTATCTGCCCCGTATTTCCGACATTTCCTCTGGATCTTGCCCCCCACCCCCACTACGCTCCCTCCCTAGGCTGCCGTGTCGGGGCAGCCAGATGGGAAGGCCTCTTTCCCAGTTCCAAGCGTCTTGTCACGGCTCGCCACCACTGGGAGCTTCCTGGGAACAGACCCCTCCGCTGTGGTCCCTTAAAGGGTCAGATGGTGCATGAGAAACGGAATGGAGTGACTGTCACATCAGGGCGAGCTGCGGCAGGCACTGGGAGCCACCAGTACTAAAGGCTAAATAAATGTCACACATTTTACATTTATGTCATAGTACAAAACCTTGTTTCTCAGTTCTGAAACCATCAATTGCAGATCTGTATTGGCAAAGTGCTTTTACATATTTAAAAACTTTAATGTACAAAGTGCCCTATAAGCTTAGAGCCCTTTGAATCTAATCTGTTTGAGATTTTTGACATTTTAAAGTCACAGTTTGTGAATTTTAAACCTTTCAAAGTTAAAACTACAGCGATTATATATGAATGCTAAGTAATCCAACTTTATTATAGATTTTAACCATCATTGGGTAATTTCCATGATGTCAATGAGTGCAAAGCTATGCATGACAACTTGCAAACTTGTGATTTTACATAATGCATTATGTCAGCTGAAATAATTCAGGTTAGAAAATTCATGTGAAGAGGGACCCTGATAACTCTCCACAGCCACGCCCCCTTAACCAGTCACTCTCACTAGAATTCTGACAGCTGATATGTACTCTGGTCTGGCCTGGAACTGGATTCTCCTTTGCAAGGAATTGTTGACTTGTCCGGTTACCAAGCCCTGATCACCTTGTGAGCGTTTGTACCAACATCTGCTAAGGGCATGTCTCTCTCTTCCCTCCCCAGGACAGCCTACCCAGGTTATCGACCCAAGCATGCGTCCCTTACTTTGACTCTCGTTTAGTGTTTTTGCTTCCTGCCGGCTCCGCATCTGGGTCCCCTGTTGTCCATGTTCTGTCCCACGACACCTCAGTGATCAGTACAACAGCAACTGCTATTTTTGAACTCCTTTCTTAGTCATTCTAGTTCGCTTCTTTCAGCACCATGCAATAAAAATCAAAGCAAAATAGCTTTATATTAAATGCTTCTAAAAGTTTAGCTCTACTCACAGCAAAAAGATGATCCCACCAGTTTAATTGAGTAGTTCAAAATTAATATTACAATAGGCAGTGTTGCAGTGCATTCTGCTGTTTTTCTGTCTCTCCACACTTACAGGATTTGTTACTAGTCAATTTCCTGTCTTTCCTGATTCTTTCTTGCAAAAGATTTTGCCCCTTCGAACTGTGGAGGAGGTTTTCACCCGTGCGCATTAATTTGAACTAATATTCAGTCAATCTCAAACTTTTGCCCCAAAATGTCGGCCAAAATAATAATTAAATTTCCACTCAATCACCCTTAAAACATTTGGGGTGGGGGGGTTCAATAAAGAGTTTAGGAAAGAAAGGACAACAGGAAGACTTGTGATATGTATTAAAATGTCAACTGTGCCTTTGAAATTTCCCTGAACCGCACCATCTAACGAGTTATCAGTCATGTTTGTGAAATTCTGTGCAGACCCTCGAAGGAACGTGGCCTCAGCGGATATTTGATGTCATGGCTCTGAAATGATTCATCTGAGTCTTTGGAGAGAAACGGCGTGCATCCATTTGCATCCTACAGCTAACCGCATTACCCATCAGGCATTTCTACAGACTGCAGCTGGCTGTTACCTGAGGAGGCCAGGTGGTGCCATTCTTTATCTAAATGAGTGCCATCGATTAAATGCTGCTAGGAGATCGGGAAAAGTCTCCGCCGCATTAGCTGCAGCACTATAAAGGCTTTTCATTCAAAGCATTTAAAAAGCTTATACGCTGTGAGCTGTATAGGTGAAAAGGCAGGGTGAGCTCTGTATGGGAAGCTGTTTTTCTGTGAGGGGGGAATGTAAGACGAATGTGTTACGAATGCTTTTGTTCTTAAGAGGCATGTGTCGTGCTGCTGTAAGGGTATTCAGTGACCCATAAATTTATGTGTTGGGTCGATGCCTTTGAGTGACACCCTCATGCTTATATAAAGGATATAACACCTTTTCAAAAGGCTGGATTTTGGCAACAGGAGCGCTGCAGCAATAATATTGGTGCAGTTGGATTAAGGGCCTTGCTCAGGGACGGACGGTGATATGATTACTCTGCTGACCATGAGATTCAATCCAAAAACCTTCTGGCACAAATTCTACAAACCACAGTGTCACATACCACCCCAACTTTGGAATCTCTGCTAGTTCGCCTATGAAAATTATAATTATTTTTCAACAGTTGTGTTTTTTCACCAAAATATATATCAATAGCCCCAACAGAAAATGTGTTTATCATTAAAATTTACCACTATTACTAAAATGTAGCATTTACTTCATAAAGTGAGGAGAGTTTAAGGATTTAACTTATGAAAAAAACTGTTTATTTGCTGTGTAATTAAGTGGCAAAATGGCTGCTTTGTAATTATGTAGACATGCCAGAATGAATTTCAGTCCTATGTGTAAAAACTCATCATTTGACACTTAAACAAGACAAGTCCATTTCTTTTGTGCTTTAGTAAGTTTAGTGCACTCATAATCACACCGACACTCAAGTCACTCGTTTTCTCTGGTGCCGTCTATTTTCAAGTATTGCGGGAGCATCGATTGTGCGCTGATTCGATTTGATGCTGTTTTAGCAGCAGTTCGCCTGTCTTCCAGCAGGTGGCAGCATTGCTTAGGCTTACTAATCACCTGCAGAGTCCTGGGCGAAAACTCTCCTTCGCGTTGCCACCCTGGAAAAGGGAAGTACTTGGCAACGTACGTGGCGCTTCCTTGGCAGTGTTTGATCGGCATTTGTGCAGTTCCGAAAAACACAGGACAAAGAAGCTCTTTGAAACGAAAGACGAAAGGCTCGGTCCCATCAAAACGAGGACAAATCAGCCAGACAACCATCTGAAGTTAAACACAAGAGATTGAAATGTGTGGGAGCTCAGCATCCCTGACGTCTTGTTAAAGTAATTAACGCTGGTCAGTCTTCCACAGTCACAGTATGCCCCAACGTCCCAAAATGTTTATGATGATGAATTTTTCCATCCAAGCATCCAGTGATGATTGTGTAACATTTTCAAACACTTTCAGAGTAGCAGGCCTGACATACAGCGACCTGCTATTTATGAGCAGGAATATATATATATATTATATATATATAAAAGACGGAAGGGATCCTGCTTCTGGTGGCTGTAGGAGCCGGAGATATTAAAGGCACCTCTGGAGGTGAGGTAGGG
>JABFEB020000002.1:2311289-2329940 GCA_019775895.2 Stomatorhinus ivindoensis | reverse complement strand
TATATATATAAAGTGATCCATGCTATGGTATGCATTATAATATAAAGCAAATTAATAAGAGATCATAGCCTTTGACAATTGGCTGGCTTAGTTGATTGACAGTGTTATTCACATATGGGATCCATATTAAAGGTGGCAGCGCCCAACCCATCCTGGTCCTATGATTATATGGATGGAATGATGTACACAGACTGGCCTATACGTATATTGATGTGTGGATCGCAGACTGGCCCGAGAAATATTCTTGTATTGTTGTTGGACATTTGACTGCTAATGTAATGTGAAAATATCTATGTTAAACTTTAATAGAGAGAAGTTCAAAAGAGCACATTTGATCTTAGCTCGCAATAACTAACCTTATTACATCATATTACAAGCTGTAATATGCTGCTGGAAACAAAGGTAAATTAAAATTGGTAATAATTAACTCTGAGCTCAAGTTAATATGGCATGCTGTTTCATACCGCACCTTATTTCAGTTTGTTTAGTAAGCAATGATAACACTTGTTTTAAGTGTATGATCTTAACAACATGTTTCAGGATTAGCTGATGATAGCTATCAGTTTATAGAAACATTAAACTGGCAGATGGAACATTATTATTAAGCGTGTTGCTTGGTCAAAGCACAAACAACTATTTTAACACAAACTTCGGAAGTTAAATGCTAAAATCACTGCAGTGATACCTCATAAACTTTATGCGTCACGCTCTGTGTGGTGGCCTGGTGTCCTGTTGGATGTGATGGCTGTTCCCGTCACAAGAATCCCTCTGAATGAATGTAGCCCCAACTAGGTAAGTGGTTAATAAAAGCAGATTATTAATTTCAGTGCACTATAAGTCCGCTGTTCAAACCCATGTGTGAGGACTCGTCAGCCAATCAGTCCTGCAATTAGTAATCTAATTAGGCATGTGCAGCGAAAACAACATACCTAACGGCCCATTCTGGATAAGACTGACCATCTCTGGTCTTGATGGACCTTTTGACGGTTGGATCTGGCAGGGGTCTTGCAAGTAGGATAGGCTTGTTTACAAATATTCAGTTTTTGGGGTGGGGGCGCATAGGCGCAGTCCGGAGCTAATGTTAGATAGACGGGAGAGTCTGGGAGAGTAAAAATAAACAAACATGGAAGTCATGCATCAAGCCTAAATGGGGGAAGCGTAGGCACTGTGGCTGCAGTCTAAGCAGGGCGAGACCGATTTAGACACACAATCAAGGAACAGGTTAAATTAACCAGAATAGCTATTCCTGAACATCTTATGCTCCCCCTTGGAACCGCAATAAGCTACTGCAAGGTTTCCTACATCATGCACCTGACTGCTTTCACCATACTGTGAACAGCTACCTTAATGGATGAAAAGCTGTTAAATTGAAATTCCTAAAAAATGCTGAATTTTCGTTTGAGTCCCTCTAATGCTGTTTAAAAACAGTGCATTGCCTTTCCCAGGCAAATGTTTCTGTTCTGCTTGTGATTCCCCCAGAGAAGTTAAAGCTAGAGTGCCATTGTGTGTTAATGCTTTCGTGCAGGGAACAGTGTGTGTGTGTGTGTGTGTGCGTGTGTGTGGATATTATGTTTCTATTGCATTGTGGGGACCTGTCATTTTGATGTTGTGGGGAACATTTTTCAGGTCCCCACAGAGACCGGTGAATGCAATCTATAGACTAAAAATACCAACTATCTGGTGATGTTGGGTGACTTATGGTTAGGGTTAGGGCTGGGTAGGGGTTAAGGTTGTCATGTTAGAATTAGAGTTTACTAAATGAGAGTCCCTACAAAGATATAATTACCAACCTGTGTGTGTTGGGCAGGGTGTCAGTCATTCTCTATACACATGCACTGTTGGGAAAAAAAAACACCAGGCTGTGATGATACGCTGAATACGCCACCTATTTGCGTAAGTATATAAAGAAATAGGACCAATGAATCTTATTAGTAGAGTCTGTCAAATCGGAAGCACGGTCCTTTCCTTCGGGAGCTTGAGGAACATAATGCCTACAGGAGAATAGATATGCTTCAAGGTACTTCATTTTTCACGCATTCAGTGCTAAACAGGGCAGGCTTCATGCTCATAGCCTTCAGGCACTAATAACTCCACAGAAATTCTTCTTTCACACTGAGCGCATTGAATGAGACATCAGAGGCCATGGCAATGTGAACCATATTGTGCTGCGGTTCCACTTTTTATTCCAGCGAACTTGGATTATAATGAAATATAGACGACAGTGCCTGTAGCAGGGATGATGTGTGATAAGACTTTTGGCACGACTACTGGGGTAATTGCGGTTGAAGGAATTATAAAGTTTTGGTTTTTACTCTTCTCACAATAGTTCACTATTCAAGGCGTGACCTGGCTGACCTGGTTTGGAATCAATGAACAGCTTAACGGAGTGCAAGGTTTCTGCGAGAGTTTTGGAAAAGATCACACATTATACCGTTATAAGTGGCAGGGTGTCTGGTCTCATCAGATTCTCGCTCCGCACTGAGGTCATTTGAGGATGTTCCGTAACATGAGTTTGGAGACAGAAAGATAAATCTGTCACACCCCTGGATTTTCTGTTTTAGGCAAAAAGCACGATCCTCACAAAGGTGAGGCTTACTGCAAAGGCTCATGTCTCAGGTTCTCAGATATGATTTCTTGTGATAAATCAGATTTAAAGCTCCACACTGAAGGCTGAACTGTATGCGACATGAAGAAAACTGCAGGTTCTTGCCCAAGTTTCTATATCCACTTGAAGCATCTCATTATGTTTTAAAATAAGATCTTTTTTTGTATCTCATTTCTGTTTTTATTGATCCAATAGGTACTTCAGAAGATATCCAATATTCTTCCCAAGAGGAAAAGTTACATTTTAAAATGTAACCATATAAACCACTTAAAGCAAAGAAACACAGGAGGCAGAGTTTCCAAACTGATGGAAAGTGGAATGAAACTTCTTTAATTGCCAGGGTATTCGGTAAATACATTGAACACTTTAAAAACACTTTAACAAGCCACTGCGACATAGCAAAGACCATTAAAGAGGATAATCTTAGGTGACCCTTCAGTGTCATTCTGCCAGAATCGTATTTAGTTAAAAAAAGAAGACAAAAAAAAAGAAAAGAAAAAATTAGATAAATAAAATACCGAGGAAACACAACAACAAGAACCATCACTTCTGATTGTGGGAAGAAACACCGTGTGACGTTCCAGCCATGTTAATGCCAGAATCAGTGACGTAGAAAGTAGTTGCAAGTAGTTCATTGAAAAGACGGAAGGGATCCTGCTTCTGGTGGCTGTAGGAGCCGGAGATATTAAAGGCACCTCTGGAGGTGAGGTAGGGTCACCTTCCGTATCGCAGGCTTGCAGAGGCTTGGCAGAAGGTGACACGCGCTTCCAATGTAAAACTGTACAAAAAGTTGCGACTACGAAATGTCCATTTGTTAAAACTACCCTGCTGTTAAAAGGTACAGTAAAATGTGCAACCCTCACAGTGCAGTCTGTGAACAGTACGATGCATTTGTTGCTTTTGTCCATAAAATTTTGCCTGGGTAAACGAGACTGATCTCCCTGTTTAAATTACGAGGGTGTTGCAGATGTAGCATCTGGCGGTCGGGGCAGCTGGTGCATTTGGGTCCCACAGAATGATTATTGCAAACTGAGCAGTTTCTTTTTCAACAAGACAGTGATGCTTCAATAGCCGATTGCCTGACTAAATGTGACTTTTTCTCTTTTTTGAATTTCGCTGCATTACAAACTTCCTGCTAGAATGTATACAGTTCATGCTTGTCAAACTGAGCTGCCAGTCTTGGATTAGAGCAGAGAACTGTGACTCAAACTGAACTGAAAACTCTAAATATATATAAGTCTTTATGTTAATTACCCATTTTAATTAATTTGCTATGCATGATTAACTGCCGCCTTCCAGGGCAGTCTATTAATATTTTGTCATGCTTAATGCATATATCAACTTTGTATGGCACGTAAATTTTATATGTTTTTCTTGGTCTATTTTATATGAGAAGCTGTTTTTTAAAGCACCACTTGTGGAGCTGTTCACATTCCTCTTGTATTTTGCTATGGGAGGCACGAGATTTCTGTTTGCCCTCCAAACACGCGAGATACTTCACAACAAACATGCCTTCACTAAAGCCTCTGGATCTGATGAGACTGAGAAACTCAGGGCTATTTGTGAGTGCATGGAAGCCCCTATCACAGCACCAGTGTAGGTATAATGTAGAATAATCTGGTCAAAGACACAAGAAAGTGCTAAAAAATGAATTTGGCTTCTAACAAGTGTGCTTGAAATACTGGCTGCTCAGGTTTGTTTCATGTGACTTTCAAAACAGTGAAGCAAAGGGTTAACTTATTGACATTGAACCCTTATTTCTCCTCTCCTGTTCCAAACTTCATGCCAATATGCCCCCATGTATCTGAAGGTCTCAGTATTACCCTGAATGAAACACTCATCAAAGTTTTCCTTTCACAACTATGTTCTGAGGACAGAACGAACAATGATTGGATCAGAGCGATAACCAATAAGATTGTTGAAGAGGCGGGCCCAAACAACTAGAGGAGGCAGGACCAACCAATCAGATGTCTTGATCCCGCTTCCTCTAGTTGATTGGGCCCACCTCCTCTACAATGTGATTAATTATTTTTTGTTCTGCCCTCAGAACATTTTTGTTTAAGTAAAACTCCCACAAGCAAATGAAACATTATTCCAACAGGAGCGAGTGCTTTGAGTGTTTGAACCTTCAGAAAGCACCCCGAATTCAAAAAGAAGCAAATCAGCCACCTGCTACCTCATTGCTTTTTTTTTTTTTTTAAAAAAACATTTTTACATCATTAATGAGTGCTTAGAAAAAAAGTTATTTTAATGCAACTGGACTTGTAATCAAAGGGCTCTGAAGTCAGGTCCTTGAAGCGTAAAATATGCGTAACAGCTAAGAGCTTGAAGGATTCTTACTTTAAAAAGGACTCACATGTAACCTACCATAGTCACTTTGGATAAAAACAAAATCTGCTAGCTATCTCAGTGATTTAAAGTAACGTGAAAAGTGAAATACAGAATTGGAGAGAGATGCACTCTACAGAAGACACTTCTGTCCTCCTGGTATATGCTAAATATCAGTGCCCTTTCAAGAGAAGGAAAAGCGACATGAGTGGACAGCAACGTTGTGTGTTAATGCCTACATATGGTAAGCATATGCCCAGCATATACCCAGCATATACCCAGCATATACCCAGCATATACCCTTCAAACTTCACAGGAAAACCAATTGAACACCAAGAGTAGCGATCTGGGGTGGACCGCCGTATCGAGAGCGTCTAGCCGGCAGGGCTGGTGAAGGTGCACGGGAAGGAGGAATCTCCCAACCCTTGCTTGTGGGGGGGTGGGTCTGGGATGTGGTGAGCACCATAGATACCTCTGCTTGGCTGGCCGGCTGGTCAACAGTGAGGGTCTACATGGAGTCTCCCATGGAGTCAGAGTCTTCCAGAGAGAGGGGTAGGTATAGGTCCTGTCACACCAAAGGAAGGGCGAGCAACATGAGTCTCACTGTATCAGCATCGCTGGCACTGTGTTCCTGGGGGGCTGTAATATTAGGGAAGGAACTAATCTGGGGGGAGGGACACAGGGTTTTAATGAACCATGGCTATTATTACTATATATATTGGAGGGGGACATGTGATATATGCTCACAATGTCCTCCCGAATATGTATTATGATTACAGCCTTTCCCCTCCAATGGTGACTCCATGGCTATGGCCTGGGAATGAACGTCTGAAAGTGTTTCCCTTTGATGATTCACACACCCCCCCCCCCCCACCACCTTCGAGCACCTGCCCCTCGAACGGTCCCTGCACGGCACCGCCGACGCCAATCATAAACGGCAGTCCTAACGTGCCGTGTCCCTATCCAGCCACGTAACTGGCCATTCAGCGCTGAGGAGTGTGCAGCCTGAGTTGTGTACCTTGTGCTTGCGGAGGTTGCCAGGGCTGGTGGGCGTGGAGATGGGGGACTGCTTGGAGATAGGAGTGGAGATCTGACTGCTGGAGCCGGTCCCGCAGGCTACGGAAACACAGGAGGGACAGGGGCGGACAATGAGCTGCGTTACGCTACGGCCTGGTACCCCTGCGCCTGTCCCGGAAGGCCGGCCAGCCCTGGCCCGGCCCCTCGTTTGCAGGAGGAAGGCCTGGTTCTGTGCCTGAATGCCGCTTCCTCCTGGCTGGAAGATGAAGGAGCAGCGCTGCATGCACGGGGACCGGTTGCTAGGATACCACCCGAGACTGTTTACATCAGACGGTGGCGTGATGTGTGAAGGACAGACTTTGGATAAGTGATGCCTCTGTGTATCTAAAAGAATAGCGTGTGCTTATTTATCTGCACCAACAAGGATTAAGTTAAACGAAGCATGCATCTTTTTATAAATTTTATGAAATGGTTCTGATATTTAGCCTCTCTCCAAAACTGTATTAGAATAAAATTAATTCACTTGCAAAAGAAATTCCTTTACATCTTTAAAATCACTATAAAAAATATCATGTGACCCATGGTATTTCTGTACAACAGAACACCCTTTTCCCACATACAGACACTGTCTTATACGATGGCTTAAATTATATAAAAAATAATGGCATTAAAAATATCACATACAAACCTGCAGTAGTGCAATTTCTGGAGATCATTCAAGCATTCAGATATTTGATAAGCCTTCAAATATGCACAACTTTAAAATGTATGGAAATTTATAACAAGAAACAAAATGTAAAGTACAGTAAATAAGAGAACACAATAACTGTAAAATATGATTCTTTATTGTGAAAAGAAATCAACAATGAAAGTAAACATAAATGAACAGAACCAGCAAAACAATAACAATGAGAAGAGTAAATTTGAAATCACCGCGGGGCAATTTAGTTCGGAAAGTTCCCGATTACAAACAGGGTAAACAGGGTGAACTTGCATAGCAGTTTAAGGTAGTGATGGGAGATCTGAGAGCCCAGAAGCCAGTGCGAGTGGGATAGCAGCATGATGGTACTGACCGCCTGCCCTCACCCATTTCAAGGCAATAAAGTCACCAGACAGGATCACGCTAATCAGGCTGGGACTGAGGGCTCACACATCTGCGCCAGCGTTCACAGCCTCGTTTCCCTCATCTCTGGGATCTGAGACCTGAACGAGAAGGACGGCTGTCACTAGTGGTTCCTCCGCAAGGTGCTTGAAGAAGGTACTTCACCTAAGTCGCTCTCTGGGAAAATTAATTTGGTGAATTGAATATTATTGTCCATTAAATTGCCGTCCACATAAGCTACCTTGGAGGAAAGCCTCCAGCAGGAAGTGAATCAGCATATGTGTAGAATTGGCACTGCTATGCTGAAATCCACTAAACTCCAGTGCATGGGGATTAATCTTAATCTTAAGTGAAGCACAGATCATAGAGAGTCCTAGTATATTTTGCTCATTTACAGGAAACAGATGAGACCTTTCGCTCCACAATTGATTTACCGCCTGTTCAGCCTCTGTGATTAGAGGTGCACTGGGTTTAAACATTACTATGCCTTTGAAGGCAGACAGGCATCTGCAGTATGGCCTGCTTGTATTGGACACAGCTGCATGCTTTTCTGATGCGAGCATCTACTTATCAGGAATTAGGACGTCACTGATGGTGTGAAGAGGGCAAAATGCAAGGGCTGAGTGCGAACTGTGGAGCCAGATTTGCAGCTTCCACTGGATACTGAAACGCAGAAGAAACATCAGTGTGGCTTTGCCTGCTTCAGCTCAAGTGAAGCGCTTTGAATCGTCTGCAGATGTTTGTATTCTCAGAGGGCCATTCAGGTGTGTGAGGACCTCAGGCATCTTGGGCCCAGTTTGAGAAGCTGCCCGTCACTATGAAAAGTGTGAGGAGGGTGTCTTCACTGAGTCCTGGCCTCTTGTTCATCTCGTCTAACAGCTGCTGAGGCTGATCCTCACGCCCTCGAAACACTATCGTCATTTGTGTCCTGCGTGTCGGGAACAATGTAGCAGGTGCAACTTAATCATCGAAGGGAATATCTGAGCAGAGACCTTATCAGATCCTCGGATGAGCGCAGGAGCTCAAAGCGGGTGAGCATTGGCGCATTCATGCTGCACACGCAGCTAATGCGTACAGTGGAAGTCTGGAAACGAAATGGGAGGTGAGACAAAGGGTGTCTCAAGATGTACCAAAACACATATGCTATGCAAAGTATGCTATGCACAATAAATAATCTCAGAATTTCCGGAATTCACGTGTTCCTTGGATTTCCGAGATATTGACAGTAGCCATGCCTCACCTTGCGTATATATCCTGTACCGGAAATCACGATTCACGCTTACGTACGCATGCACCCGTCCCTGAACGCTAACAGCACGCATGTAATGTCATACCAATCACATAAGCAGACCTACCTAAGTGTGTCAAGTAAATTAATGGAATTTATAATACAGATATGCCACTAGCAGTACAATTTTGTGCCTGCAGGGAGCGCTGGACGGCCCTTTCCATTGAAAGGATGTTGCTGGAAATGGTTTGTTTGATTTACATATAAGCATATAACATGAAACCACACCCATAAAGCCCGACCCACAGGGAACGGGGGGAAAGAAACGAGGTTAATACAGAATGTGTAAAAATGGCAGTAACATAAAACTACAAGAAAATCAGCAGGAAAGCGTGATATTGCTCAAAAAATGGACATGGCTGAGAAATGTTTCTCTAGTGCCAGGTCTGACAAGAAATCTGTATACTTATGCGGGTGAATGAACAGGAAGGGATCCGTTTTCTGGTGGCACATGGATGATGAGTGAATCAGTTATTAAGTGTCTCACTGGATTCGGCTGGGGACTTGTTGCGACGGGACGGGCCAGGGCTCTTGGTCTTCTGCGAGCTGCTTTTGGGGATGGACTTCATGGCTCTGCACTCTGAAGGCAAACGCAGACACAGAAGAGCGCCTCTGTTAGCCCACTGAGAACACTTTGCTCTGTTATTAATACATGCCATTCATAGTTTATGAGTATGTCTTCTATTAATGCTTTGAATAGCTATAGGAAACTGTTAACCATTAAGCCAACTTTTCAATGAGCTTACCAAATCTACATCTACTGTATCCCCCTAGAGATTTGGCGCCCCATGAAAGCATATCATATTGGGCCCCCAACCCATTATTTTCCAAATATTTTAGGGTCCCTGTCACTTAGGGGCCCTTGGAATCGTCTTAACGTTCCTTCCTTTAAGGCATCCATGACTGTATCTATCATAAATTAGCACTGCTGTTGTTTTGCACTATGCCGTCTCGCAAGTTATTGTGCATGACTGACTCTTGAACCATGTGGTTGTATTAGTTCAGAAATGTGTCTGTGTCTCTGTTATACATACAGGCAATAAAGTGTTCTGTGTTGTAAAAGTCAGAATTAAACAAACCTGCAAACACACACACCAACACACACACACACACAAACACAAATGCACTCCAGCACAACCAGGCACACTGACACATAGACTTCACGGTTTACTGAATGCAACCAACCTTGATTAAAACTTCCATGGGCTGATTTGGATTTGGCTCCAGGTGGAAAGTGTGCTGCAAGGAAGGATTCAGACTGTTACAATGATCAATATATAATTCACAGGGTCATTTTCCACTGAGAAGGCAAATATCTGGACTTCATCAAAGCAGGTAGCTAGAAGTTCCTTTAATTAGCGCATGAATGTATTTAATGGGGTAGTGAATTTCAGTATCAATGGTACATTCTGAGGTTGCTTCATACACTGTATTTTCTGGAATTTGGCCCACTGTCCATATCCATGATAAAAAAACTGAGCACTTCCTGCATTTGTGTGAAGCCTGGCTTTGGCCAATCAAAAGAGTTCTTGACCAAACAGCACCGATGCTAGATACAGTATAAACAACAGCAACACACAAAAGCCTAGCATTAGCTTCAGAAAGAACCAACATGCACATAATATGAGATTATGGGTGTAAAGCTAAAAAGGTGCTGGTATCACGGGGTTGTTTAACCTGGGGAACTAGGCTGTTGTATGTGCAAGATGTTTGCAGAACTGAAACATCCAGTCTATGTGCAACAACATCCAGCAATGTGCCCATTTAAATATTAGTCTAAGGTCTTGCGAAAGATACGCTGCAATGCAGCCCCCCAGATCCAAGTACAATGACCTGCATCTCTGTTACCCAAATGAGTGCTGGGTCTCCGCTTCTCATTCCTCCCCGACATGACAACGTGACTGCGAGAGCAGCTGCTTTATTTAACCAAGACGCACAATAAAACCACAGAAACAAAAGACACACTTAAATGACTGGGATGTAGATAAGGGGTGTATAGGGGTCTGGATCGTAACCATCTTTATCTGTGCCTGGCTGAATATTTAAAAAACCATTCAGCTTCACTGATGGCAGCTCTAATTTGTACAAAATGGTTTCTGAATATCGTATCCGCACAGATGCGCATCAATTTAGGTCTTCTTGACCGCAAACACGGTAATAATGAGTGTGTCCTGCGTAATGAGTATGTCAGAGTCAGCACATCAAGATCACGGTTTGTGTAAAACCGTGTTGTACTTTATATCTGTGTTTCAGGCCATTTGGCTTAGATGGGATGGAATGCGGCACGTGTTACAAGAGAAAACACTGTGTCACCGGTATAGAAGATTGCAAAGCCCTTCTCTAACAGGCCATGGGCACAAACCTGCACCTTTAGTCTTATTTCCCGGGGGCTGTTCCTCCAAGGAGGCTAATAGCTGTGTTTTTCTTCCCCTGCAAAAGGGTGTGCTCTCCCCAGCGCCCCTAAGGCGTACTCAGCAGGGGGGGGGGGGGGGGGTCATAAAGGTTTTTTATTAAAAAAAAATGTGAGATTTCAAAAGCATGCAGAACACGCAAACAAGGAGGATTGGGGCAGAAGCTCACGTCCCTTGTTGGTCGTCGCAATTTAACAAACAGTATACAGTAGCTGCTATAACAGACTGCTATATATATATGCAAGCCACCGTAACATTGTAATGGGACCTCTGCAGCGCCCCTAATGCTAATTGCTGACTTGCCACGCTCCAGCATGAGTAAATTACTCTGAGTTATGAGACTGCCTGGCCAAACAAAGAAAATCTATAAAGCAGCATCAAAACACATATATTTAAAATAAAATTAATAAAACTGATGGATGTTAAAGCATGCGCGGGGGGGGGGGTGGCTGGGCTTCAACCTGTAAGGAAATAAGGGAATTTCTGCCCCTGACTGCAAGATGGCACTGCTGTAACATCTCTGCAATGTAATCTGATGACGTGAGTATGTACATTCTGAGATAAAGTCAGCTTAATTGCATTCTGGCCATTTAATATGAAGCGACAAAAGAAACATTTACTTGGAGAAACGGCGTGTTTTGCCGTGACAGACCAGCATCCCCGACTTGTCTTCCACATGTCAAAATCTATCATTTAGTGGTCATTCCATCCAGGCAAATTTAATACAGAACCATTACATCTGAAACTGAAACTGGTATCTGCTGTTATTTGTTATGAAGATACATAACGCAGACAGAGCACACAATGCACAGTATATTGTAGCTTCGTCATAATAGAATAAACTTATTATGTTTGAAAAACGCCACACCCCTGAACCGAATTGGTTGTCATGGAAGCATTGATATTTAAAAGATAAAAACTGTTCTGTGCTGTAAATATTAAGTCATGGCTACAGTAGATATGTCTGATGTATATCACTACGAATCACATTTTCTGTGACTTTGATGAAAAATCATACATCCAGAAATACAGCTTGCTTTTAGAAGTGATGCAGTGATTTTGTTAAGGGTTTGTTAAGGGTTATTAAGTACCAGGAAAGTACTGAAGTACAGTAAATCCAAATCCAAATTAAATAAAAACAATATCAGAACACCATACACATTTTATAGAGAACAGGAGGACATAGAAAGTATGGCCAACGACAAGCAGAGAATATTATTGCCCTACCATTCTCGTCCAATGAGAAGTCATCTTGAGCATATCGAAACTTCTCTGGACCGCAAGCAATAAAGACGTCATCATCACCGAAGAAGTCCTGGAGGCAAGTGACCTGTGCATGGCAAACAGCATACCAGGTTTAGGTGACACAGCCAATGACGTGGGACACCAATCAAGGTGAGCCGTGAATCTGTACTCAAACTGAATGCATTATGACACAATGAAAACAAACGTTACAAGAAAACATTGCAAGTATTCAACCCACTTCCTGTTCGACAAAAAAGTCAATTGTCATCAATAAAATAACAGAGGTAAACATTCATTTCAAAGGGTCAGAATAATCTAAGATTTTGATTCCACTAAATCCAACAATGTCGATGTCACCATTACTTTGCAAATTTTGGAGACGGGCTAATCGCAGCAGCATTGGTTTGAAAATCCCAATTCTGTGGGTAATTACAAGTGTGTTTTCCAATATTATACAGTATAACTAAAATGCTAATGGATGTGACCACAAAGCAAATATTCCCACAACTGCATCGCTGAGTAGCTAAATCTGCTACTCCGGTTTTGCTGATGCTTTGCATGTGTGCTACTCCGCGCTCTTTTAATCCCGCGATCGCAAAGAGGGCCAGAGAACAGGTGACTATAATTAGCAGCGGGTTCAGGCCGCTCCCCCCTTTTCCGGCTGCCAAGGCCTAATCCTGGACCCGCCAACTGTTCACAAGTATCCAGGCCCTAGGTAGCGAGTGATTTGAGGCCATGCTAATGCTGTGATGATGAGATGCTTCAAGTCACGTTCTTGTGTATTTATGTGAAAATGGAGATATATAGCGATGAAACTACAAATCCCATGAGTCCGGTGGTCACCTGGTCAGGGATATGTAAAGTGTATAGGTGGAGCTTGAACTGAGTGCATGTGTGCACACCACCCCTTCTGGGTTCAGTTGCCCTTTTAGTGGGAAAGCCGTCGGGAGTGCAGCTCTGTACTGAGCACGTGACGTAATAAAGTTGCGACGCTCTTTGTACTTCAGCCTCTGACCCCTTTACTTTACATTATGCACCCCTCAGAGGACACAACACTCTTCACCAAAAATACCTTATAATTCCATTGCTGCTGTTCATTAATTGGTGTGACAGCAAAGCAGGTCCACAGAATCCATTAGGACTGACAGATATTTCTGTGATAATCAATTTGTTATTATTCTGTATAATTGCTGTAAACAATGAGTTGCACTGATGGATTGCATATGACTGACTCATGTCCTAAATAATAATGCAAGTAATAATCCCCATCTTCAGGATGTAATTCAATGTCAAGAACTTGGCTGGTAATTATTAACCGGAAGTGTGATGGTCACTCAGCTGACCTTAGCTGAGGCTGAGTATAACTGCTTGATACATCGAGATAATCAGCCGCTGCCAGAAACAGAGCTACAGAAACGCATAAGCGATAATAATGGCACAATGTGTCAGATACGGTAACCCGATTTAGCAGATCCCATTGATTCCACTAGCTATGGGCCGTTGGATGTGTATTAAGGTGTCCACTAGATCTCCAACTGAAGTTGAAAGGTAGAAATTCAGTTCTTGAATCTTGAATCATGGTTCACCATTGATGTCTAGTTTGACGCCCATCTAAATGTACATGCCCATGTAATCCATCCCATTAGGGCTAATCCTGACATTGTGTTTGTCATGAAATAAAGCTTTCTGCTTGACTTATAATGGTTATTTGGTTTTTTCTTCACTTTTATTACATTCCTGTAATTATTTTTTATTTAAACAAATAAAATAACAGGCAAAGCCATAGAACGCACATAGGAAGTCCCTGCATGGAGACTGATTTCCACCATTATCCCTGATTACTGTAATCGGCGGTTTCTGGATTATCCTGACGCAGCATGCCGGGGGTCTCACTCACAGTGAGACTACAGCAGCGGTTAGCTTTGGAACCTCAAAAGATGTGGCTCTATGGTTATGCTTCATAGTGCATTATGTTTATAGTGCAAAGGTTGTGGGTTCAAAGTTATGCACATGAATTGTAACTCCTCCCTCTGCCGTAAGTCACTTTAGATAAATGTGTGAGGTAGTGCCATAATATTGTTTTTGGTATATATTTGGTATATATTTTATATATATATATAGAACAAAATGAAGGCGTGATTTTAGGAAGTCATTCTCAGTACGGTGACAGTGATGCCATGTTGAGTTCACTTCCTAAAAGCCACTATAACCTGACTTCTCCACTATGGGACCACATAGCGAGACAAAGTATCACTGTGGAAACAAACATGGTAAAAAAAAAGACAATTAGCCAGCCACTGAATCCTGTCATCCGGAACAGACACTGTTACTAGCCACATCGTTTTGGAGCGTGAGCAGGCCATGAGGTGCAGCAGTTAGGGAAAGAAGGGAAGACCCTTAACTATTAATTGATTTTCATATAGATGAAACCACACATATTCCACAAAGCAAAATGTCAATTCTGATACAAACCGAGATATGGAAGAATCCTTTTCCATCTGAATATTTTATCATTCATGTTTGAAAACATTTTATTCAAGAAAACTGGCATTCAATACAACTGACATTAAACTCCAGTAAATAAGAGAATTTGTCTTTGGGATGCATGTAAAGAAATACACACTGTATGTGATTTCTGCTTCTGCAACTCTGTTTTTCTCTTTTTATTTGCTGTGCTAATCTTGTTTTACTCTGTCAATATGAAGTACATTGATTAATTTGCAGGACTAAATGTATGAACGCCAGCTATGGTGACATATAACTACCATATTCTATACTATTAGTCGGCGCAGGTCTGCTGATTCAGTCTCTTAGCTTTCACTGTGCCTGTCAGATAGAAAAGAAAGCGGAAAGAAAACATCTGTTAACCTGAAAGCGACGGGAGCATCTCATTGCTGTCACCAGCTTCGGTAATCCTAGCAAACTTCAGCCCTCTGGAAAAACTGAAAGCGATTAGTCTTGCTTTCATTAGCAGACAGGGAATCGCAGGTGTGGGGGGATTAGCATGCGGATGGGGCCTCTTAGCGTAGACGCAAACGCTCACTCCTCGTTGCAGGCAGAGATTTCATTCCACCGTTTCCATGCGTCAGATATTTCCATACTGTACGTCAGGATGAGGACGGGAGTTCTGTCCTCCTGGCAGTAATTAGAGCATTAAAAATGGCAGCCAGCTTGCGACCGCAAGTCACCACGTACCGCGCGGATATCTGCGTGCGACTGCCCAGGCGGCGACGGCTCAGCGACGCAGACAGGCGGCGCAGAGAGAGCCTGATGCATAGACGTGTATCCGTGAGGAATACGAGTACGAGCTCCTGGCCGTAGAGACAGGACTGGGAGCACCGTACCTAAAATGTGGAAAGAACTCGGTCATTTTAAAGAGGTCGGAGAAAGCCCTCGTCACCTGACTCTGGGCCAGTGTCACTCAGAAGCTAAGATACTGGGAAGAATACGGGAGGGGGAGGGGCTGCAGGAATGAGTACTATCCTGCAAAGAGACTGTGTATATCATACGGAATAATCTTAGTCATATTTTATCTGGATTTGGCAGCACACTGGACCAGCAGCTAGACTGCAAATGAAATCATCGCCTCTGTCCCCGTATTCCTCTGCTGTTTCCACCCATGATCCCTAGACGTGCTGTTTAGATGGACAGGTGCCTCTCATCAAATGAATATGTATTTATCTTATGTGTCCCTTTCTGGGTGCATTGCACCTCATACAATGTTATTCACCATGAGCCCTGGAAAAACGACTTGCGGAGTGGAAATATACGAATGAATATTCCATAGAAAAACTATTAAACGGGCTGCATAAAACGTCACGTCGACGCCAGGGCTAAACTCTAGGCACAAAGACTACTGGGCTAACAGAATCCTGGCCGGCACAACTTTTGAGAAACCATGTACCTCTCAGGCGACAAACTGGGCTAAATTTCTGGCCCAGGCGGAGGAGACAATGGACGAATACAAAAGCAAGGGAAGCAGGCCATTTGGAAGGACTGCAAATGCTAAATTTGGCTATACAATCACAGGTTTTACGTAATTTAAGAAAGCTTTGAGTAGTTTACTGTCGTCTTCCACGCACTTCACAGTTAACACCAGCAGGGGGTGTCAGCGATGCTAAGTACAGCTGGACCTGTGTGCTACAGAGGATATGCTGTAGCCTTAAAGGAACGTGCAACCACGGCTGTCCGGCATGTGTGAATGCCAGCCGTCAGCTCCCTGGTGTCCTTTCTCCCACGCCCCCACTGCCATATTCCCCACCNNNCACCACCATCCCCGGCAACAGAACCAAAACCCGATCCCTGGCTTGCCAGCTGTCCGGCCCACCTGCCACCTGGCCCTTGACAGATACTGCATTACTGCTAAGCGATTCAAGGCCTCCTCACAAGTTACAGCGCCAGACCGATCCCACGACCCAAAATCAGCGTCTCTTGGGTCTTTAATACAGCCGTATAGATTCTTCCAGAAACACTAGTACATACGCATAGTAAACGATGCTTTTGTTTTAGCAGTGAATATGGCATCCATTAGCCTACAGCTTCCTTTGTACCAAAATGAATGGCCGGGTAGCTAATGCGGCAGAAAGGCTGTGTGCTGGTATTACTGAGGGTCTGCTGGCTACTCTGTAACAGGGGGGGGCAGGACCTCAGGCTGAAGAGAAGAATAGCATCAATCCAACTACATCCAACTAAAGAAGAAACACAAAAGGACAAGCAGAAAAAGAAACATTTTTTCTCTTTGAATATAATTCATTTGATTCTGATTCTCTGATTAATATACAGAAAATTGGCTATTGTAGTCTAACCCAAAATTAACTAGGATACTTTAACACCAAATGGTACATCAATAGGGAATACATAAATGGTAGAGAGTGTATAAATTAGATATTCCTGAAATGGAGAATAATTCCTTTCAAAGCGAATTTGCAAGACTCTTACCAGAAGTGTGTATTGATCACCTTTGTTTTCCCAAATAACCAGTAAGGGGCATTTAGATTTAGGGCAAAACTGAAATTACACGACTTCAGAAAAGCAGACTGAAGTATATACGGCAGTACGGGGCCTGTGACTAACGTGTACCTCTTTGGGGTAAAGCAGGGGGGCCCAGCTCCAGTCCTGGGGGGCCAGAGCCCTGCACATGTTTGGGTTTCCCCTCATTTAATACACCTGATTCTACTCCTCATGCTAATCACCACACAGCTATTGAGCCGAATCATTTGTGGTGGAACAGGGAAAGAACTAAGCTACACAGGGCTCCGGCCCCCCAGGACTGGAGTTGGGCCCCCCCCGGTGTAAATCATATCTGTCTAAATGTGTAACTTCAGTAAAAAAACTATGAGGTGCAAGAAAAGCGAAGGTGAAGGCTTTATAAATGTTGAACATTACAAAAAAAGAATTATAAAAAATAATATTAAAAGCTTCTTCCGTTTCTGAAATATCATGAAGTCACTGAAAGATGCTTATTTTACAAGTAGGTAGAATACAGAAAGATGACAAATAAAAAAAATAATACTCTACAGAATCCTTATGAGTAGACACTAGAATAAACGAACAAAAAACGTGATGTCATAGATGATGTCATAGATGTTCTGATCTGATGTAATTCTTTTGTTATTTCAAAGCTGAAGTCAGTTACTGTTCCTGGGTCTTTAGGCATTTATTTTGGGAGTGATGATTCTGCATCCTGCTTACATTATGCGTAAACGCACATATATGATGCACATATAACCTATTATTTAGTCTCCCTATAGGGTGCCAACAAATCGCTTTAACCCTATATTGTATATTTTGCAAATAAAGGTATGGAGATTATTATACAGCCTAAGTAGCAGGGCAGACAATGTAAATTTAGGAAAGGCAACACCTGGAGAATGATCTAAAAACTAAAGCAGTAAGTAGGTACTTCAGAGATTCAGCAAAGTAATTAGTTTGGGAAAGAATGAATGCACCGTGGCCAGCCATCCATCTCTCTCCCAGCCATTTATCCAGTACGGGGTCATCCTGGGGGGTGGGGTCAAGCCGGAACCTCTCCCAGGTGGCAGAGGACACAAGACTTGTTAAAGCCTGGACAGGTCAGAGTCCAGCACACACACACACACACAGACCTGTGGTCATATGTTTGTGGGGACTCTCCGTTCATTTCTATGGGCAAAAACCCTAATCCCAACATGACGACCTTAACTCCTACCCAGCCCTGACCTTAACCATAAGTAACTAAACAAAATACGAGAAATTTGGCATTTTTAGTTTTTTGATCGCAGTCACAGATTTACTATAAAATTGAATTTCCCCTGCTGGGGACCAAAAAAATGGTCCCCACAATGTCAGATGACTTGTCAAACATTTTGGAGACATTTTGATATCTGTACCACAAAGACACAGCACAGGCAATGTAGTGACACCAGTTAGCCTGGCTGCTTGCCGATGGTACGTGGAAGGAAGCCAGAGTGCCCAGAGAAGGCCTGTGCAACACAGATAAAACGTCCACTGCACACGCATACAAAGACACACGCACACATACACACACACACACACAGACAGCTACACACACACAGACACACACACAGACAGACACCTACACACACACAGACAGCTACACACACACAGACACACACCTACACACACAGACACCTACACACACACATACACAGACACC
>JABFEB020000002.1:2292265-2303322 GCA_019775895.2 Stomatorhinus ivindoensis | reverse complement strand
GTTTGATTTTGGCCAGTTTAATTGTAAATGTAGAAAATTAGTAAGTCGTTTACTGGTGTATCTCCTGTTTTTTTTTTTTCTTTTGCTTGCTGGTAGTTACCAGGACGCTATTAACCTGCAGTTTTTTTTTGCGTCTGTACGTTGTGCCAATTTTGTGAACAGTGTAGGAGAAGAGGTGTCCATTGGTGCCGGGGAGTAGCAAGCTGTTTTATGGAACTACGGGTGTATTTTATTGTTTTTTTTTTTGTGAATGTGGTAAACCCTAGATCAAGCTAGTCAGGTTATTTAACGGGTGCTACTCCCAGGCCGTTGGATGAGTACGCCGGGCACAAGAGGGCTACATACGTGAGAAACTGATGACTCATAGCTACCTGGCAAGATCAGAAGGCAACAGAGATGCCACAAGGATGCAGCCCATTCAGACTGGTCTGCACCGTGTCCATTTCAATGAAAAGCTGGTTTGAAGTTTAAGCAGTTTGATCCTTCTTAGCACCACAGAACAAAATGTATCAGTGGTCATTTCTGCCCATCAAATGCTCTTTTCACTCTCATTTCAAACATCAAAAGGCAAGTACTGTGAATAGTCTGTAAAACAAATGGCCTTTTAAGTGAAAACATCCGTGCATGTTTGCATTTCGAGTTGAAAAGATTGAGGGTTGAGGGCAAGTAAAGGTCATTTTCAAACTTACCACGACAAACTCTAGAGGGCTAAAGTCAATATAGGGAAGTGCCTTTTTGTTTTGCGCCTAATAAATGCTGCATTGTCCTGTTTCTCGGAGGTTGCTGGTTTGAATCCCACCACCAGCAGAGTAATCATACCGCTGTTGGATCATTAAAGCAATATTCCGACCCCAAATTTTACTCCCACCTGTATATGTAGTACTTTGTGAAAGTCTTAGGCAGTCAAATAAAATGTTTAACCCAATTAATTTGGGTAGGAAACGTATATCTGCTCAGAAAAAACCCCACAAATAAAGATTAAAACATATGCAAATTAATAGTAACACAATAAAACAAGAGTATCTTCTGGTCTCCTATAAGTTGCTAATATCTTGTTGGATGGCTAGATGAGCACCCAGTTCCCCAACCTCTCCTCAGGGGCACTGCACCATGAATTCGGTAAATTTCTCCACCAGATCAATTATTTAATTAACTGGATTTGTAAAGAAATTAATGAGGTATTGATTAGCCAGTCGAGGTGGGGTAGTGGTCAAGTCAAAAAATACACTGGGGTATTGGACAGATGCTGCAAATCCCGGGGTGACTTAGGAGGGGTCTGGAAACGGCTCAGCTGACACACTTTGACAGACATGACATCATAGTTCTACACCAACATGAAGATCATTTAAACATCATATTGTTTTTTACTGCATAGGACTTTTTCACAGTACTATATGTGTGCAGGACAGCCTGAGGGCATATGTGAAAACCAAAGAATCTCTAAATTGTCTGTACAGTACTATTGTTGGCGTGTGAACTTATGTGCTCTCTGTTGGACTGGTATCTTGCCCAGGATGTACCCCAGCCTGCTGCCCGATGCTGCCTGTGAACCTGACCAGGATAACCCTTTGGGAGGTAAATGAATGGACAAATCTGTCACATGATACAGCTGCATGTAACACAGCTCTTTCCTCAACTAAGAGGAATCATTCTTTCAAAATCAGCATCTGATCAGCAGTTTCACTATACAAGTTATTATGCAATAAACATGAACATATAAATGAAGAATTTCTTCGTCATGGCAAGGTACAACTAAACTCAATGTAGGGTACTACCCTTTTTCTTGACTACAGGTTTGTTTCATCAGTCAAGAAGGCCATTATAAATAGCTTATAGTGTCTAAAGCTTTTTTTTTTATAATTCTTTTTGTATGATTCTTAGATCCTGAAAACCTATCTACCATGGCATTGAGGATCCTAAAAAGAATGAACTCGTTTTGACAATCCTCTCTATTGGGTATTATTTATGTAAGCTCAGGTCGCCATTGACATCAAAGGAAGCCAGAACTTTCATCCTTTCATTGACTGTGTGCTAAATAATGGCATCCACTCTGGACGACCATAAAAAGCAACCTGATGATTCATCGCAGTCCTAGGGGGCTAAACCTGTACCAGAATCTGTCCCTGCACCTTGAGCACTTGGCATTACCTTAGATATAGTCCAGATTCATTAAAAAACCAGAGCAACGCCTCAAAAATACCCTCGAATATGATATAATGAGACTATCATTGGTACATTGTAATAAGTTATTTTTCTACTCATGAAGGTGATGGTGAAATAATGATTTACCTGTGACTCTCAACTGCACCGTAACTCATCCCAATTAAACCAATATTCCAACTCTACAAGAGCATCTCTTTTTATTTCAGTGACAGATGGTAAGAGTGCCTGTGAGAAAATGATATACTGCCAGTAATATAATATATAACCACTACATTTTCTTGCATAATACAAAGCCAGAAGGTTCAACTGAAGTCAATGAAGTCAGTTGCAACTAAAAACAAACCATTGCCTCAAATCTTGCTGTAACACTCTTTAAAAATTGACAACAAAAGCGAAAATTACGTAACCCATGAAAATCATGCAGAATAAAACTGACAAGTTATATTTAAACTAATCACAAAGATTCTACAGTTGCTGCTGTGTCCATGATGGAAGGAACCAAATGGTGATTAATCAATAAGGGAAGATCAAAACATGGCATGTCACAAAAGCTGTAAGCCTTTTCTTTTCAATGACAAGCTTTGGAAGAGTCCTGAAATGCCTCAGCATATAATACACTCCACCTTCAGACTGCATAGAGACACCTCGTGCCTTATTAATTCCTTATCGTTAACAGATGAGGGCTAACAGAGCCCTAAATTCAGTTTTCATCAGTAACGTATCAGTAGTAGTCCGGAGAGAGCTACATTCTACACAGTATACAGCCACTGACATATTGTCGGGAGACTAAAGATTTCAAGGATCAAAGGGATTATTGTTTTCAGTTTGATGTCATTGGGTTCTATTATTGAAGCCATTATTCAGATGTTTTTTTCAGGTAGAAATGCAATTAAATGGAGAACTAGCAGGACTGTGACCCATGTGAAATAATATTGTCTATCCTGCATTAATGCATGCAGCGACCCATGTCATTTCCTGTAATGACTGTGAGTCTTCTCATTTGAAGCTAAGTGCATCTGGGGTTTGACGTGAGTGACGTGGCCATGGTTTACCTGCTTTCCATCCAGCGTGTAGATCTTCTTGACCACGCCGCTCTCCAGCTTGATGGCCTCGGTAATGTCGGTGAGCACCTGCTCGAAGGAGTGCGCCGTCTTCTTGTTCAGCAGCACCCTGACGGCCTTGCGTGGCTTGGATCCACTCCGCATCACCGTCACCAGCTTGGGCCGTACAAAATCTTTGCCCTCCTTGACCTCGTTGATCCCCTTGGCGCCGGCCAGCGATTGCAGGCCCCTCTGGGAGGCAGAGGCCTTGACGTTCACCGACCAGTTGGGGTTGACGTTCTTTGTGTAGTCCACTTTCTTGTAGTAGTTCTCTGAGGCACAGACGTAGCTCTCTCCTGCGCAGGAGAACATGAAACGTGAGTGATGAACTGACCCAAACAGTGTCGCATTTGAACCTCAGATAATCTACACGTCTCTTATATAGGAAGCATGTGCTTTGTATGTTGTAATGGATGAATAAAGCACATTCTCAAACACTGCATCCTGTGTAAGAGCATGGTGGTGCAGTGGCTAGCACTGTATCTGCACGCCTCTGGGACTTGGGTTTGAGTCTTTGCTGGGGTTCTGTCTGTATGGACTTTGCATGTTCTCCCCATGTCGTTATGGGATTTCCCCTGGGTACTCCAGACCCACTCCCCCCCCCCCCCCCAGTCTAAAAACATGCTGAGGTTAACTGGGATTACCAAATGGTGTATGAGTGTGCCCTGCACTGGTCTGGTGTTCTGTGCCTGTGGCCTCTGGGATGGGCTCCAGACCCCCCACAACCCTGAATAGGACCAGTGGGTACAGAAGATGGATGGATGGGCACCATGTGAATTCAAATCCATGGAACAAAATTACAAATAACTGCCAAGTCTCTGCAACACAAACAAAATAACCTAATTTTTGTGGCTAAGCAAGTACATTTATCTGACAAAACTTACACAGCTTGCAGTTAGCCAATTTTTATAGCTATCTTATTAAAATGTATACCAGGTTTGTTTCTAAGACCTTGCAGTTCTTCAAAGGTGCTTGAAGCCCAAATCAAAAGAGTACTTTCACTCCAAATAGGAATACCCGCTACCCATTAAAGATTATTCATTAAAGGTAAACAGCATAGGGCCCTATGGCAGGGATCCCAGACAATGCACAATCAATTGTAAAATGACAAAAGCAATTCAGTAAAACATCAATTAAATGTCCCGTTGAAGCATAATAAGAAAAATAAGGTTGCGAAGTTTCAAACTTGCTTTTTTAGGACATAATGCAGATACGCTCCATCTGATCCTTCTCTAAATAGGCCAGGGAACATTTGTGTGCACCCTGCAGCACCCTGGCACCATAACAAAGATTTCGGGAGATGGGGGGACATGGAAGTCCATCATCCCCTTAAGCAGCTCATACTGACTCGCAAACCACCCACCTGCTTCCTCCCTCTTTAATGTCTGGGTCGCTTTCCGAAAAAGTATGACATGTTTTATTGTCCGAGCAGAACGGGAAGAGCCGTTAACGACGTCTGTCGGATGGGCAAACTGTTGCCGGGGTGGGCTGCAAGTATGAAGCACTTAAACTGGATTTTAGACTACAAGATGTGTGTGACATACCACATATAAAAGTATTAAAACTATTACAACTACAGATGGAGGAGCAACAGTAACAATCATACTCTGCCCATCAATTCGTACATCGATCCATCACACGGTCATAGAGGTCTGAAGCAACATATCCCAGGCAACACAGGACACGTATTAATAAGAATAAGAATATTGCACATTTAAATTGTCTTTAGTACTTTATTGTCTGTCCCGTCATGAATGTTGCACCGTGGGTTCAGAAAGACCTCTGTTTCACTTCACTCTGTATTGTACATGGCTGAGGGGACAATAAAATTTTACTTGACTTTATTGAATAATAATAATTATCATCATCACCATCGTTATCATCATTCTTCATCATTTTGAGTGTTCATGTAGTGTCTTATTGTTCAGAATAACGTTAACACAGAGCGACAATATCCCAAGTCCGTTTCAGCCGTTCTGTGCCGAACTCTCAGCTTGGACATATTAATTCATAACTAATAAAAAGAAAAACAGAAAAGCTTATGTTTTTACATACACAAAAGTATGGTGCCTCTGAAAACCATTCTCCAGACAATGTTTCTCTTTAATCTGAATATAATTAAAACTGTCAACTTAATTAAAAAGCAATTGTAATGATAAATGTATCCATTATGAGTCATAATGGTGATAACATGAAATATTAAAAATATAGTTAATTAAGACTAGAGTATACGCAATGACACAGAGGGGGGCAGCTCATTCATCTGTTTCCAATAATAGCAAACCTTACGATAATTCAAATAATTTTGCATGATTTATTGCTTTTATATCAAAATGCATTCAGAGAACAAAAGCCAGGCTGGCTGTCCGCATTTTGAGCTTGTGTTAAACGTACGTCTTCATGCCAATGTCAAGCATATTCAGTACTTTGCGCCGTTTTCTGTGCCTAAATGTTTGTTACGTTATTTGGGGGGCTGACAGAAAGCCCCATTCAAGGCGGGGGCAATGGACAGTTCAGGGTAGCCTGTGTAGCTATGGATGAGGTCTGTGTGTAACACATGTGCTTTTTTATGTGGCTCAGAAAGTGAATGGGTCAATGAAATAATGCATGTACCTCTAGTAATTAATCATATGCAGAGGGAACAGGTTCCGTTTTTGCTAGTAAAAAAATCCCTTATTCCATTTAAAACTGACTTCAGGCCAATTTTCACCAGAATTTTTTCGGCAAGTTTTGTTCTACTTCCTGTATAAAGGTGCAGTCTGCCGGATGGAATGGAGATGGTTCATCAATGGAAGCTTCACCTTAACCCTAGATTCGACAGAGCGACGAAGACGCTCAGTGCCACATCAGTCTTAAGTTCCTCCTTATAACACTCCGAGCAAGGAAAAGCAGTCTTTAGTACCACACAATAAGGAGCTGGAAGCATTGATTTTATAGGAGCCGGAGGAAGCAAATAACTTGACATATCCATGATTCATCAAGTGTGGAATCTGATAAGGGCAACAAACAAGCAGGCAGGCTTTTCCTGCTTCAGTCCCGTGTGGTAGGACGTGCCAACAGCAGTAAGGGACCAGAAAAGCTATGGAAGATGTCTGTGACGCTATGGGACATTAATTCCCCTTGACTTCTGCTCCTAACCCTGTATTAGTGTCCATCAACAGCATCAGGTCGGGAAGAAGCGCACCAAGATCCAAGGCAAAGAGCAGCGACTCAAACTCCAAATCAGCTCAAGAGCCCAGTAGCTAAATACAATAAAATCCCTTTATGGAAAGATTTGATATTTTGAATTAATGTAAGTAGTTTTTACCATCAATTATTTTTAAACATTGAAATATTTGTGTTTCAGTATGTATATTAACTGATCTAATGTGCAGATGCTGTCATCAAATTTATAACAAAAAAAATAGGATTACAGTCCTGCTTTATAATCAAGATTTAATGAATGGAATGAGAAAAATACAATAGATAAGGCAACTAAAACATTAAAATGCTAAATTGCGGTGCATGGCTAGTCTGGGGATGGATTAGCATCGCATATCCACTGATAATTTTATGCTTTTGATCTAGGGTTCAGTAAAATGTAAGTGGGAAAAATGATGTTGCTTGTGGCTTTAAGGGTCCCTTCGCGCTGAAAACGATCAAACAAAATGAGATTTTTTTTCTCAAGGCGGCAAACTAGATTCAAACATATGGAATGTAAATTACATACTTCTACACGGTCTTTGAGTGTTCAGCAAAAAATGCAGCACAGGAGCCAGCCTGCTAATAACGTAATAGTAACGTCTTCTACATTCAGAAGACTAAGAGATCAAAGCGAAATCAAGGGAATCCTTTGGTCTTTGAAATGTTCAGTTTCAGGCCAATATGTCAGTGAATGTTGTGGTTTCCATCAACTGCATGACATGCGTAAATATTTAATTGTATTTTTCTGCAAATCTATCACATGGATTGTACTCCATTCATTCCTCTTCTCCCAGATTTATACTTGGTAGCCCAGCAAACTTAAAATTTAAACCATTAATGGGTGATGCTTCACATTAAGTGAACCTTCATAATGCCTTTATAATGCATTCATAGAGCATTTATTGACCAGTAAGTCGTATACTAAAGCTGTTAAGGGATGTTACAATGTTAAAGTATACTTACATGCTGCTTATAAATGATCTATGAATGCATCATAAATGTGTGATAGATGTGCACTGAGTGTTCTACAGTATGAATGCATTATGAAGGATTACTTGATATAAAACATTGTTCATTATTCTAAGAAAGTGTAAATCGAGAAGAATACCCCACAAGATTTGCTCCCATCGCTTAGAATTTCACCTTGCTGCAACATCCATCGTATATCACGGCCAAGGTCACAGGGGTCACACAGTGACTGAACTAAGCATAAGCCCTTGGACTGCAGGAGGGAAGCGGGCTACCCAGATGAAAAGGACAACGTGGGGGAGAGAGCACACAGGCTCCACAAACACAGAGCTGAGGCAAGACTGCAATGCCTAGACCCGGAGGGGTGGGGCTACAGTGCCCCCCCCCCCGAGCCAGCAGGCCAGCCTCAAGCTGAGATGCTAAAAACAAAACATTGGTTTAACTGGAACAAAACACTGCTGCAAAAAAGGGGCAGATGCAGGATTTCATGTCAACTCTTCCACCCGACCCACAAACTGTCTGTTGCTGCAGAATTGCATTACAGGACATGATAGAAAGAGGGGGTGTAAAGGCAGGTGTTCATGTTTATATTTGGCCTTTCTTGCACTGGAAAATGAGTTGTTTGTTCTGCAGAGTAGATGTGAGAGTCCCGTCTCAGTGGAGATCATATTGTTAGAGGCACACTGATGTGGACATTTTGACCGATACCCGATATTTTTGTGTAATACCGCCGATATAGATAACTAGCTAAGTCGATCTACGGGTCAGAACTAGCGAACTAGCTGAGTCACTTGTTGATCTACGGGTCAGGTTTAAGAACGAAATATACACATGTAGATCCCTTATGAGTAGTTAATGAGTGAAATCTCTCATCCTTCACTATGGAAATTGGTTGATTGTTCAATATAATCATCTCAGTATTTTAATGTGGATTTTTAACTCCAATGCTGCTATGTTTGATTTTTGATAAAGCTTTAATATCGGCCGGCAGTATCGGTATGCTAACCGATATTCTGAGCATCCCAACCTGTTTTTTGTTCCATCTTTATAACGACAGTGTACAATGAAAAATAATCAAAAAGTGAGAAATATATTGCACGAGAATGTGTGTGAGCGAATCACAATCATTATTCTGAGGGGGAAAAAAATCACACGCGATTCATATTTTACCCAGAATCAGTTGGCCCTACACCTCTTTTTAGATTTCTGTTGCAGACATAATGAGGCAAAAAAAATATTACGCTAACCAAATAATAATCCTAAATGCTAAGGGTGTGCACAGTGCCTACAGGCGTGAAGCTACGGGCACCCATGACCGCTAAAGCAATTTCAAGTCACTGTCTGTTAAAAAAATTATATAAAACCATTGTATTTGTGAAAGAAAAACAATTCATTAAGCACGAAACATAGAACAAAGGCAACCAGCAATAACTGTAACTAGTAAAGCATTCATTAATAACTTCAGTCGTTTATAAAACCAAACTCTATTAAAAAAAACCAGAGTAATGGCCGTGACTGGCGTGAACTCGGTGAACTCGGAGACGCCCTGACCCCCCAGGAGAACTCCTGGCAGCTCTGGCCCAGGGGCTGGCCAGGGACCTCTGGCTCAAAGCCCCTCACTTTAATCCCCCCCTAAAATATGGCCGGGGAGAAGCCCATCTGCTAAAACAAAGCCGGGGGGCACCGCGACTCGGCAGGCAGCCATAACACCTCGTGGCTGTGAGGCTGCGGGTTCGAATTGGTTCCGCTGTTAAAGGGTACTGTTTTCATGACTTTGCAGGACTGCTGCTACATGCTAGCATGATGTGCTGTTCAAATCACCCGGCGATGCTCTTAGCCTGTCGCGTTAGACCCCCCCCCGCCCCCCCGCAATGGGGCAGAGTAGCGTCCAGAGCATAAATGGAATATTGCGCTGGAACTGCACCCATTGACAGATCTGCTCACTAACCAAACTGCCAAGCTTTCCAATGATGACCAACTAAACTGGCATACCTTTCTATTAGAAGACACATTGACCTGTCAGTCGTAAATCATCGATCCTATATATAGATTCTCCTGCTTAATGTACTAGCCTGTAGTTAGTGGAAGCACGTGTTTCGTGTTTAAGGCCAATCAGCACTGTGTAACATTTAATGGTTCTCAATGGGAATGTCATTTGGCACCACCTTCAAAGCATTCAATTACGTAAACAGGCCTCTTTTTGTCATGGGGCCAAAATGGAAGCCAATAATAGGACCTTAGTCTCAAGCTTACCATAAGAGTTATATATACAACAAAACATTGTTTTAGACCTGTACTGCTATAGATCTGTAATGTTTTGCATCTTATTTGTAGTTGTGTGTTCAGCTGAGGTCAATGTCAGGTCTGTGTTCGATTCAATATAGTTCAGTTTATTGCGCGTAATAATTGCCCAGAGTACTTTATGTATGTGTGTATAAAGAAATTGTGCAAACAGAAAGTGACAGGAGAAAGAATAAAAACTCCCCTGGTTGGACTAGTAGTAGATAGAGACCTCCATGAGGACCTCCTGATGGCCCAAACCGTTTTCATCTCAGAATTCTGTTGAAAGTCTTTGTGAAGGAATCATGGGAAATATCTAGAGCCCTAAGAGTCGGGAAATGTTGAAGGACCCCCCCCCCCTTCCCTGCAGGCTGTCAGGATACCCTAAGCGCAAGCGACTTACCTTCCTCCAGCTCGTCCATGGACACGATCTTGCGGGAGCCATCGATGGTGAAAATGAAGCGCACCCCCTGTGGCAGGTTGATGTGGTCGGAGAGGGAGCGCGTCAGGTCGGCGAGCAGTGCGTCGAAGGTGCGGAAGCGGTCAATGGCCACCGCGTACACAATGCCTTTGAAGTAGCGGTCGCCGTTGCGGTAGAAGCGCACCTTCTTGGCCTTCTTCTCGTTGGTGAGTGCCTGCAGCGTGCGCGTCCGGTAGAAGCTGCAATGAGCGCTGTGCGTGGGGCTGGGCAGCCCATTGGCACGGGACCCGCGGGGGGTACGGGATACCCTGTCCCGCTCATCAAAGTGGCCGAAGTCCTGGTCCATGGCAAGAGGAGAAGGGGACCCCTAGGGCAGTTGTGCTGCTGTCAATGCTGGTCCAAATCTGCCAAAGAAACAGACATGTTCTTATTGTTTTTGATAATAATAACGATTATGATGGGGGGGGGCATGGTGGAGCAGTGGTTAAAACTGTTGCCCCACTCTTCTGAGACCAGAGTTTGAGTCTCTGCCAGGGTTCCATGAGTGTGGTGTTCGCATGTTCGCCCTGTGTCATTGTGGGATTTCCTCTGGGTTCTCTGGTTTCCCCCACAGACCAAGAACATGCTGTCTGTGTGAGTGAATGGGGTGTGAGTGAATGGTGTGTGAGTGACTGGTGTGTGAGTGAATGGGGTGTGAGTGACTGGTGTGTGAGTGACTGGTGTGTGAGTGAGTGGTGTGTGAGTGACTGGTGTGTGAGTGAATGGTGTGTGAGTGATTGGGGTGTGAGAGAAAGGTGTGTGAGTGAATGGTGTGTGAGTGAGTGGTGTGTGAGTGAATGGGGTGTGAGTGAATGGGGTGTGAGAGAAAGGTGTGTGAGTGAGTGGTGTGTGAGTGAATGGTGTGTGAGAGAAGGGTTTGTGAGTGAATGGTGTTTGAGTGA